>CM039505.1:20908723-20934100 GCA_022432975.1 Begonia masoniana | reverse complement strand
TGCATTTCTTTTTATGAAATTGATGCATACATCATTTTCCTGTCAGTTCCAAAGTAATGATTAGGACAATTAAAACCATAACATAAAGCATAAATACCATAATACCATCAAACGATACATAAGCTACCAAACACTACCTTAGGCTACCCATCCAAAAGCATATAAAACATTTAATTACTCCAAGGTTCCGTCACAAGCCTAACTACAGGTGGTTGCGGCATATCGGCCACAGTAAGTCACGAAAACTTACCTGGCTTTCTTAGCAAGTCGGTACCGTCTGTGAGCTTTGTTCACATAGGACATTTCATATTTGTCATAGAACCAATCGTAAACAACCGAATTCCCAAACTAAACAAACTCCTACCAGGCAAATTCCTAAACTTTTGTTTCCTTCATTCTGGCATTTATCGAGTATTTTGCGCTCACAATTCACGAACCCCATTAAATGGCCTTATACACACTTTAACCACCAAACCAACCTAACTATCAATAATACCTTCTAATCTTCCATCAAAATTATAATTACGGTAACCTCACAATGTCTAACATAACTTAAATTTCAAACCCTAAACCAAAACTCTTACCGTTTTTAAACCCAAAAAATCAGCAACTAATCGCTTAGAGTACTATAGTCTTACCTCATCGTCGATGGGTTGAAGAAAATGGAGGAGAACATCGCCGAAGGGAAGGAATTGGGGCCGATGAAGATTGCCCGATTGAAAGAGAAAATCGCTTAAGCAAATGTTTGTGTTCCAGAGAACTTCGTGAGAATAAGAACCTAATTTTTATAATTTTTACCTTCCTAAATTAAAAGTTTGCCCCCCCCCACCTCAATCTCTACTAAATTCATTTAAAACTACTGTCACAAGCAGTGACATATAAAATCTCTGTTCTTTAGTCAATCTTGAAAGAGGAAGTGCGAGCTTCGAGCATCCTAATTAAACTTCCGGTACTAAACCGGCTAACCTGAGAAATTGCGCACTCTCGAAGTTCGTCGGATATGGCCAATCTCTGACCGCCTGAATTTGATCGGATCCACAGAAACCCCTGCTTCGGATACTGTGGGCCAAGAAAACTGCCTCGATCCAGCCAGAAATGCACTTAGAGAATTTGGATACATGGTGTTGGCTAACTCCTCAAAAACTATTCTCAAGGCTCCAGTGTGCTTCCTTCGTCTAGAGTAGATCCGAATGTCGCGATGAAAACCACCAGAAACTTGTCAGATTACTCTTGAAGACAGGCAATCAAATCCATAAACGGCTGCAGGGGCATTAGAAATCCAAAAGAAGACAGGAAATCTCATGCCAACCTATTCGGAATGCCGTCTTCGGTATATCACCTGGCCCTCGCTGATTGTAACACGAGCGGTAGATCAATCTTCAAAAAACTCGGGCACCTGAGCTGAGCAAATAAATCATCGATCCGAGGCAAAGGGATTTGATTCTTCCCGTCAATTTGTTCATTCTATGTAATCGATGACATCCTGAGGGTCCCGTCTTCTTCTTGACCCAAACAGAAAGGGCGCACACACGGCAGAAAACACGGGGTCGGAAACCCTTTCTCATAACTCGTCAAGATGAGGCCCTCCAACTCTATAAATCAGATGGTGCCACGATACGGGTTTTTAACCTGGCACGGAGTTGGGATAACATCAATAGTGAATTCTATCTTCCGGTCTTGGTGGAACGGGGCAGGTTACTCCGAACATTCCCGTAACTCCTTAAAATTCCTATTATGTTGGGTTCTAATGACGTTCCTTTTCGTTAAACGAGTACATTGATGTGACATATTCATAAAAATGCCAAGTCTATGCCAATATATAGATATAGATAAAACATTGTTAAGCTGGATTACATCATCTTGACAAACTCTCGCCCCCGTGCCTCCTATTTTCAGTTCCTTTGTATACAAAATATAGTCAGACTTTATGATTGAAAATATCACAACTTGTCAGTTACAGGTAGGCCTCCAAATCGTTATGACAAAGGACCACAACAGCTAATTCTAAGTGAGTGTAAGGAATTTTGCATGCACTTTTAATGCCTGAATCCTAAGGCTATACATTTCATTCCTGCATCAAAACACACAAGCCAACTTTGGATGCATCACACATATGCTGACGTACCATAACGACAGGACGGTCAGAATTGGGCATTGGTTAGTTTCTGCCTTACAAGGTATGGAAACTGGATTCACATTTATCAGTACCAAATTATACTAAATTTTCCTTGTTAACATAGTAAGGGGGTGTGGATTCTTTGAAAACCTTGATAATTTCTCTAATATCTGCTAATCAGAAAACTCGGATATCGTAGCATTCTTTTTTCGGTGGGGCATTCCTAACTGCTTGAACTTGGCGGATCAAAAGAGATCACATCTATAGAGAGCCCAGGACCAGAAAGGAAACTTGTCCAACCAAAACTCACATTGGAAAATTTGCTAAAAGTTGGTGCTGCCTCCGCAATCTACCCCATCCGATTGCGGTTCAAGTCTAAATCACTTCCATCTTCCGCCAGAATTCAAATTAGTCGCGAAGCTACAGTGACGTCGTTTTCAGCATTAACTCCAGGGCTTTAATGGCGACGACGAACAGCGACTCTAGGTGCAACGGATATCTGCTTCAGTACGATGCTTCCCAACGGTAACATTTTCCCATTTCTAGTAAAGCATTCAATTCTGTGAAGCAAAGAGAAGACAGAGTATAAAAGCCGAAGTTAGTGCTCGAAGATACAACTTTTGCGATTTGAATTCCTGAGCCCTAACTTGCGAAAATATTCATACTCTGTAAATCCTTACTACTCTCCTCTTACATTCGAACTTGAGATTCAGATCCTGTGAGAGAGTAGTTTTTGTGCACAACTTTACAAACTCTAAATTTGTATAAGGCAGTGGATTGACGCCCGTAAAGTCCAATCCTGTATTGTGTAAAAGGCTTTGGATCGACGCCCGAAAGCTCGATCAGGATTTCTCGTTGAGGAGAAGTAAGAAATCTTCAAGGAGGAGCATTGGAGCGTGGACGTAGGCAGTTTGGCCGAACCACGTAAAAATACTGGTGTCAAATTCTCTCTCTCTCTCTCTCTTTACATTATTTGATTACTTGTGTTAAATCTATAAGTTTAATCAAAGAGAGAAATAAGATTGACTCATAATTAAAATTAAAAAGACTAATTCACCCCCCCCCCCCCTCTTAGACAATACCGATCCTACATTAACTACGTTCATTATTATCTAATTACTGAGGCTAACATAAACACTTACAGTTGTTGGAGTACTTCCATGCGACGATTGACACTGATG
This sequence comes from Begonia masoniana, assembly GCA_022432975.1. Lineage (NCBI taxonomy): Eukaryota > Viridiplantae > Streptophyta > Magnoliopsida > Cucurbitales > Begoniaceae > Begonia > Begonia masoniana. Next base: position 20,930,803 of record CM039505.1, on the reverse strand, counting down.
AGTAATTTTTCGAACGGTTTAACTGAATGTCTCTGAAACCACACTGTAACGCCCCGAGTTATCTGAACCCGACTCGTTACTCAAAAGCCCATACATGACTAAGAAATTTCATCCGTATTTTAAAAAAATTCTCTCAACAATCGACTCTTGACATAAGTTAGAATCCAAAAATAAATAAATATTTTAAACTTACAGCGGAAATCATTTGGACAATAATAGAGATAAGCAAAACTGTGAAAAACATCGCTAGGATAATCGTTAGGAATGTTAAGAGTTAATCGTCCAAAAAGAAATATAGGTTTAAATCGTGAAATACTTAAGAAGTCACAGAAGTCAAATTCATCTGCCGATAAATAAAGTCAACGGAAAAGAATGAAACAGGAAATAGAAGGCTTCTTCCGGTGGCTAAACGACAAAGTCCTCCTACATCTACCGATGACGTCAGCACGCATCTGCCGATGAGTTTACTGAGACATCATCCGATGGACTTAAACCTACACCTTCTGATTGAGTAAACTGCATATGCCGATCACTAAACGACAAACTCTCAACTTATATCTTCCGATAGACAACTTAACTATAACCCGACATCTTCCTATAGACAACTTAACTATAACCCGACATCTTCCGATAGACAACTTAACTATAACCCGACATCTTCCGATAGACTTCATCTACCGATAGTGAATAGAACGACGACTCGACATCTGCCGGTAGACTACATCTACCGATAGTGAATAGAATGACGACTCGACATCTGCCGGTAGACTTCATCTACCGATAGTGAACAAAACAACATCTTCCGATAAAACAAGCTACATATACCGATCACTAAACGACAAATTTCATTCTATATCATCCGATGGCTTCCACTAAAGACATCTTCCGATAGACAACAGAACAACAACTCAACCTCTGCCGATAAACTTTATCTAACGATTGAGAACGGAACCACATTTCATCTATTCCTTGGTATACAAACACAACTCTAACTACAAAAAAAGAATTTACTCACTTCACTGAAACCATTCAAAAACATTTCAAACCATTACATTACTAAAATCCAGTGAGTGCCAACATTAAATCCCAACAGAATATTATTAACAGGAAGATCTCGAAATCGTATTCAAAACATTGAAATCACTACTGTCATGAAAACTCAACATACTTAAATTGAAACACTGTCAACTGAACTTTCACACCAACAGACATCAGTTAATCCGCCTCATCAGTATACCAGTTCGAGACAGAGAAGTGCTCCCCCAACTCCATCTATTCATCAGTAAACTCATGGAATTCACCTGTGGTATCTTCAACACCTACATCACAAAACTCATCTATTAGCCTAATGCTAAGTAAGTAAAGCAATAATGAAATGATATACTGAAACTTAAATCCTAATTATGCAGTTTCTACTTTCACATCTCAGTTGCACGTTCGTTCCATCACTGATCTGATCCCTCGGTTCCCTTGGGAGTGGGATCAATTCACTCAATGTCATACATCCTCTTCATTAGTTAAGGGGTGGATGAATTCCCTTAATAGCTGTTCTGATCCCTCAATTCCCTTGGGAGTGGGATCAATTCTCCCAATGTCATAAATCCTCTTCATCAATTAAGGGGTGGATTAGTTCCCTTAACCGCCAATGCATTTCAATCTGTACCTGTCTTTCCATAATGATACATGAAAGTTCATTTTCGTAATTCTTTTAAAAACATGATGCATGACATACAGAAAATACTTAAACATGCATAAACCTACTGTTTTGTGATGTAGGCCCGAAGGCACACACAATACTTCACTTACTTGGCTTCACCGAGAGTTCCTGGTGGTAGGATATTCCAAGAGCTGGCTCACCTAAAACATAAGCACAGCATTACTAAACTTTATTCTAAACATTAGAAAATCTAAAGGGGCTAGTTCTGGGGGTTCTGTTCCTCACCATTCCCGATTCATCGCTAAACCCCAAATCCCATCCCTCACTCTCTGTACTTCCAAAATGCACACATAGCCATCCACCAGTTATCTAGACACTAAAAAGCAAGTAATCGAATCAAAACTCACCTTGGTTGGAGGGGAATCGCCTAGGGGAAATCTGTCGAGCTGAGAGGTAAAAAGAAATGAAAGAGTGGCAGCTACTCACACTGGACTTTTCCTTAAATACGTTATCCACTATGTGAAAATTCTAATTACCATCATGCCCTCGCCTGATCATTTATTAACCTAATCAATAACTCCCCCAACCCTTCTATAAAAGTACATCATAAATAATAAATTAAATTTTGGTTCGATTGAACCGGGTGCTACAATCTACCCTCCTTAAAAGAATTTTGTCCTCAAAATTCAATACCTGAATAATTCTGGATATTGGTCCATCATGTCCTGCTGGCGCTCCCAAGTTGTCTCCTCAATGTTCTGGTTATGCCATAAGACTTTTACCAGTGAAACTTCTTTGTTGCGTAATACCTTTACTGCATAATCTAAAATTTTTACTGGTTTCTCCTCATAAGTAAGAGTAGGAAGAACTTCGATGCTCTACTGTTCCACCATTTGTGAAGGATCCCTAACATATTTCTTTAGCATGGAAACATGAAACACATTATGAATTCCCTACAGAGAGGCTGGTAACTGAAGTTGATATGCTGACTTCCCAATCCTCTTCACGATTTGGAAAGGTCCAATATATCTGGGGTTCAACTTGCCTCTTTTCCCAAATCTCACAACTCCTTTGAAAGGTGACACCTTAAGAAAAACTTCAGTACCTACTTCAAATTCCAGTTCTCTTCGTCTTTTGTCTGCATAGCTTTTCTGCCGGCTTTGAGCTGTTAAGATTCTTTGTCGGATAAGAGCAATCTTCTCCACTGTCTGCTGCACAATGTCAGGACCAATCAATTGTGCTTCTCCAACCTTATCCCAATATAATGGAGATCTGCACTTTCGTCCATATAATGCCTCGTATGGGGCCATGCCTATTGTTGCTTGAAAACTGTTATTATAAGAGAACTCAACCAATGGTAAATACTTACTCCAAGAACCTTGAAATTCCAGTACACATGCACGAAGCATATCCTCCAACGTTTGGATAGTTCTCTCGGATTGTCCATCAATTTGAGGATGAAAGGCTATGCTAAAACTAAGTTGTGTTCCCATAGCCTTGTGCAAACTTTTCCAAAACTTAGATGTAAATCTGGGGTCTCGGTCTGAAACTATGGTGTTTGGAACTCCATGCAGTCTAACAACTTCGTGCACATACAACTCAGCCAATTGATCTATCGAGTATGTTATCTTCATTGGCAGAAAGTGAGCTGATTTTGTTAGACGATCAACTATTACCCAAATTGCATCGTGACCTTTTGCTGTTCTAGGTAATCCTATAACAAAATCAATAGTTATTTGTTCCCATTTCCATTCGGGAACTGGTAGAGGTTGCAATGTTCCAGCAGGCCTCTGATCTTCATCCTTGACTTGCTGGCAGACCAGACATGACTCCACATACTCCGCCACACTTCTCTTCATACCTGGCCACCAATAATGTTGCTTGAAGTCTCTGTACATTTTCATACCTCCAGGATGAACAGAAAGTCTGGAGGAATGTGCCTCAGATAGGATTCCTTTTCTAAGTTCAATATCAGCCGGAACAAACCATCTATTTCGAAAATTGAGAATTCCATCAGCTGAGCAGTTGAAATCCGGCTTGTTAGTAGAATCTATGCACAACTTATACTTATTGCATTCGGTGTCATTCATTTGAACTTCCTTTTCTCCAAAATAGTTGGCCTCAAAGATAAGGCCGAAAGCATGACTGACACACTAGACACCGCCTCCAGGTTAAATCTTTGGAATTCTGTCTCTAAAGCTATCGGTATTTCTAGAATCAATGCAGAGACTGAAGGAGTCACTCTACTCAAAGCATCAGCCACTACATTCGCCTTGCCAGGGTAGTACTTAATCTCGAAATCATAATCTGTCACGACCCTAGTACTGTACCCAATTACCGTACTATTTTTTTTTATCCTAATATCTTTAACTAAACTCTAGGCGGGAACTAAACCGAAATCGAAACCAGAATCGAAGTCGGAATAGAATTCTAACCTTTTAAAAAACAAATTAAATAAAACCTAAAACTATTTAATTAAAACTTAATTTAATTAATATTCAAAGAAATATTTAATTTAATTTTTTTTTTAAATAACCATATGTTCTGCCGTTTGGCAGAACATGTGGCGATTACTCGCCAATAAAGTGGCGAGTAATCGCCACTAGGATATTGCTCATGGTGAGCAATCGCTATGAGGCGATTCCTCTATCGCCTAGCGATCGCCAATGGGATCGCCAGGCAAGGAGTGGCGATTGCTCGCCCTTCAGTGGCAAGTAATCGCCATGCGCTCTGGAAATTTTCTAGAGAACGCAGCTCCCTCCCTCCCTTTTTTTCTTTCTTTCTTCGTTTCCTCATACCCTGCATTTCACACTCACAATACACAACTCACAACTCTCTTTTCTCTTCCCTACATCATACATTCACAATTCACGTATCCTCCGAACACTCAAAACCCACATAATTCACTTACCCCTCGTTAACAACTCCAAACGCATTTTAAAACCAAATACGTTTTATGAAAATAAACTGCGTGGATATGTTTAAAAACCGAACATATCCTCCTGTTTTAAAATTACTAAACAATTTCAAAACGTTTAAAAATATTAAAAATGTAAACCTATCAACTACCAGAACCAAACACCCTATAATGTCTATACAATTTTCCTATTCTATCAAAAATAACTTAAAACCCTCAAAATCTATACATACTGTCCCCACGGGTCGGTAAGCCTCGACTGCGCCAGCACACCACCGTAGCCATCCCTCGTCAACTGGACTCATGGCTCAGAAGGAGGAATCTCATCCTCACCTGTATCCTCGTAATCACCTACACCATACAATACACTATGAGATAAAAATCTCAGCAAGCCCTCATAAATGCAACTATATGCTATGCGAGTGAGTTCAGAAATCAAGCAGCATTTTATTTACTCTGTGGGTGTCACCGAGATCTCAGCCTCCTAACCGGAGAGAGCACATTCAGCGGTCGGACTACTCTTTCCAGCTAGAAGAGGGGGGTACACGCTTACAACACGTATAGCCGTGCCTGAGCCCCATCTCGCGTGACCTATAACTGTATGAGTATGTGTTAAATGCGGTATTGTGACAGACCCCTTCGTGCCTACACAATAGATCAATAGCCCCTCTCCAGGCCGCATTACCATTTTCTTAAAAACATCGTGTAGAAATTCATTTTCATGCTCTTTCTTTAAAACACGTGATGCATGAACAGTTTATAACAGAATTTAAACACTCAGCATACATACCATCAAGACGGTAAAACATAAACTACAAAACAATTAAACCTAACTACCCAACCAAAGCAATATAAACTAGTGCGTCACCAAACTCCTCGAAACGACTTCGATGTACGGTGTAGGCCAATCGGCCAGAAAAGAATCACGAGAACTTACCTCGTGTCCAAAGCAGCTCAAGCTCCGTCCACGAGCGTTGTTTGTCTGAAGCAAAACACAATATCGACGTTAAAACTAATTTAAGCTATCGATCGTCCAAATTTACAAAACCTTAACTAAGGAATTTCCTAACGTTCCAACTTAACTTATCGAGGCATTAAATCCTTTAGTCTACGCTCGATACCCCAAAATCCAATTTACGAGTTTTCTGAAAACCCAAAATTTACAAATTTAACATTTCTCCTAAATCGTCCTAACTTCTTCCAATAACGCTTAATACGTGCAATACGTTCGTAAACTATAACAATCTATCAATTTCGAGCCCTAAATCTCGACTTTTAAACGAAACCTAACGAAACCCTAATTGTTCAAACTCCGTAAACATTGAAATAAAAGCTCTAAGATTGTAGGTTCATACCTAGAACGTCGATTGGAGGAGAAAGCACGAAGAAAACGGAACGAACGGAGGTCGAATCGGAGGTAAAATGTCAACGGCTCGCGTGAGGGAGAAAGGGAGAAGCTCTCTATTATCGTGAGCTCCAGGGAAGAAGAAGAAAGAAATGAGAAGGAAAAGAATTTTGTGATATTTTATAAAATTGATTTGGTAAATTACTAAAATGTCCTTCCATAGTTTTTATATTCGTTTCGTCCTTTGTTTTGTTAATTAACTAGCTATACGATTTCACCAAATCTCCTTATTTCACCAATAAGTCCATCTTATTATTTGGGATTTATTAAAACTGTCCGTTTGCAATTTGGACTCCGTTTACTATTTTTTACTAAAACGTTATTTATATTACGAGAAGCTTAATTACTCGGAATATAGCGTTATTATTCCAAAAATTCCCGTAAATTCCTTAAAATTCCTATTATTCGTTAGGGTTCTAATGACGCTTTCTTTTCGTAAAACAAGCTTGATTTGACATATTCATAAAAATACCAATGTATATTCCAATATATATTATAATATAAAATTCCATACAGGCCGGATATTACATTCTACCCACCTTATTTAGAATTTTGTCCACAAAATTTAATTATGCAAATAACTCAGGATATCTAGACATCATATCCTGCTGTCGCTCCCACGTAGCCTCTTCCGCCTCGTGGTTCCGCCACAAAACTTTGACCAGCGGAATCTCTTTGTTGCGCAATATCTTGATGGAAGTCTCCAAAATACGTACCGGCCCCACATAACGAGGGTTTAGCTTACCCCTCCTTCCAAATCTCGCAACACCTTTGAACGGAGAAACTTTAAGATAAACTTTGTCACCTTCTTCGAACTCTAGCTCTCTCCGTCTCGTGTCAGCATAGCTCTTCTGTCTGCTCTGAGCTACCTCTATACGCTGTCGGATAATGGCAATCTTCTCTGTCATCTGCTGTAGAATCTCAGGACCAATGATGCTGGCCTCACCAACCTCGTCCCAATATAGTGGAGATCTACACTTTCGACCATATAAGGCTTCATACGGAGCTATGCCAATGGTAGCCTGGAAGCTGTTGTTATAGGAGAACTCGATCAATGGCAAATACCTACTCCACGATCCCTGAAACTCCAGCACACATGCTCTAAGCATATCCTCCAAAATCTGATTCGTCCTCTCTGTCTGACCATCAGTCTGAGGATGAAATGCTGTGCTGAAATTAAGCTGAGTCCCCATAGCTTTGTGCAAACTCTTCTAGAACTTCGACGTGAACCTCGGATCTCGATCCGAGACAATAGAAACCGGCACTCCGTGCAATCTCACAATCTCTTGTACATAGAGCTCTGCGAGCTGATCCATAGAAGACGCCATTCTTACGGATAAGAAGTGGGCCGACTTTGTCAATCGGTCCACAATAACCCATATGCCGTCATGGCCCTTCGTCGTCCTCGGGAACCCCACAATGAAATCCATGGAGATCTGCTCCCACTTCCACTCTGGAATCGGCAAGTGGCAATAACGTTCCGGCTGGTCTTTGGTGCTCTGCCTTCACCTGTTGACACACTAAACAGGTCTCAACGTACTTGGCAACCTCTCTCTTCATGTTCGGCCACCAGAAGTGTTGTTTCAAATCCCGGTACATCTTGGTACTTCCCGGGTGCACAGGATATGCCGAAGAATGTGCCTCGGCCAATATATCCTTCTTCAGATCCTCATCGTTAGGCACGTACCACCTATGCCTGAACTTCAGAATACCATCCTCTGATAAATGGAAATCTGACGAGTCTCCCAATGTCATGCTCGATCGAAGCTCCTCACACTCTGTAGCATTCTGCTGAGCCTCACGTATACGATCTAGAACAGTTGGCCTGAGAGAAATGTTGGTGAGCATACTGGACAACTCTGCCACTATCTCAACGTCAAACCTCTCAATCTCAGACCGCAGCGTAACTTACATCGCTGCTAATGAAGGCTGACTCGCAGAAGGCACTCTACTCAAGGCATCAGCAACCTTGTTCGCCTTTCCTGGATGGTACTTGATATCAAAATCGTAGTCTTTGACGAACTCAAGCCACCTTCTCTGACGCATATTCAGCTCCTTCTGCGTAAATAAATACTTCAAACTTTTGTGGTCAGAAAATATCTCGCACTGCTGCCCATATAAATAATGTCTCCATATCTTCAGTGCGAAGACCACAGCTGCTAACTCAAGGTCGTGCGTAGGGTAGTTCTGCTCGTACGGCTTCAATTGCCGAGAAGCATAAGCAATAACTCTCCCCTCCTGCATCAACACACAACCTAGTCCAACTCTTGACGCATCACAATAGATACTGAACTTCTCACCTTCAACAGGTAACACCAATACTGGAGCGGTGGTCAATCTCTGCTTCAACTCCATAAAACTACTGTCACAAGCAGCTGACCATATAAATCTCTCGTTCTTTCTAGTCAATCTTGAAAGAGGAAGTGCGATCTTCGAGAATCCCTCAATAAACTTCCGGTAATAACCGGCTAACCTGAGAAATCTGCGCACCTCTCGTACGTTCGTCGGCTATGGCCAATCTCTGACCGCCTGAATTTTGCTCGGATCCACAGAAACCCCTTCTTCTGATATAATGTGGCCAAGAAAACTGACTCGATCCAGCCAGAACTCGCACTTAGAGAACTTTGGATACAACTGGTGTTGGCATAAAATCCTCAAAACTATTCTCAAGTGCTCCTCGTGTTCTTCCTTCGTCTTAGAGTAGATCAGAATGTCGTCGATGAAAACCACCACGAACTTGTCCAGATACTCCTTGAAGACACGGTTCATCAAATCCATAAACGCTGCAGGGGCATTAGTAAATCCAAAAGACATGACAAGGAACTCATAATGCCCATACCTCATTCGGAATGCCGTCTTCGGTATATCATCCTTCCGGACCTTCAGCTGATTGTAACCCGAGCGTAGATCAATCCTCAAAAATACTCGGGCACCTTGCAGCTGATCAAATAAATCATCGATCCGAGGCAAAGGATATTTATTCTTCACCGTCAATTTGTTCAATTCTCTGTAATCGATGCACATCCTGAGGGTCCCGTCTTTCTTCTTGACAAACAGAACGGGCGCACCACAAGGCGAAACACTGGGTCGGATAAACCCTTTCTCCAATAACTCGTCAAGCTGAGTCCTCAACTCTCTCAACTCAGCTGGTGCCAACCGATACGGGTTTTTAAACCTTGGCACGGAGTTTGGATAGACATCAATAGTGAATTCTATCTTCCGGTCTGGTGGTAACCGGGGAAGTTACTCCGAAAATTCCCGTAAATTCCTTAAAATTCCTATTATTCGTTAGGGTTCTAATGACGCTTCCTTTTCGTAAAACGAGCTTGATTTGACATATTCATAAAAATGCCAATGTCTATTCCAATATATATTATAATATAAAATTCCGTACAGGCTGGATATTACATAATCTTTGACAAACTCTAGCCACCTACGTTGCCTCATATTCAGTTCCTTTTGTATAAAAATATATTTCAGACTTTTATGATCTGAAAATATCTCACAAGCTTGTCCGTACAGGTAGTGCCTCCAAATCTTTAATGCAAAGACCACAACAGCTAATTCTAAGTGATGTGTAAGGTAATTCTTCTCATGCACTTTTAACTGCCTAGAAGCATAAGCTATAACCTTTCCATCCTGCATCAAAACACAACCAAGTCCAACTTTGGATGCATCACAATATATGCTGAACTTACCATTAACGACAGGAAGGGTCAGAATTGGAGCATTGGTTAGTTTCTGCTTCAAGGTCTGGAAACTGGATTCACATTTATCAGTCCAATTATACTTCACATTTTTCCTTGTTAACATAGTAAGGGGTGTGGCAATCTTTGAAAATCCCTTGATGAATTTTCTATAATATCCTGCTAATCCAAGAAAACTCCTGATATCCGTAGCATTCTTCGGTTGGGGCCATTCCTTAACTGCTTGAACTTTGGCTGGATCAACAGATATCCCATCTCTAGAGATCACATGACCAAGAAAGTGAACTCTGTCCAACCAAAACTCACACTTGGAAAATTTGGCATAAAGTTGGTGCTGCCTCAGCAATCCTAACACCAAGTTTAGGTGTCCTGCATGCTCCTCCTTAGTTTTAGAATAGATTAGAGTGTCATCTATGAATACCATGACAAACTTTTCCAAATACTCGTGAAACACCCTATTCATAAGATCCATGAAGGCTGCTGGTGCATTTGTCAAACCAAAAGACATAATCAAAAACTCATAATGTCCATACCTTGTGCGAAAGGCAGTCTTTGGGATATCTTCAGATTTAACCTTCAACTGGTAATAACCGGACCTAAGGTCAATTTTAGAGAAAACTCTTGCACCCTTAAGCTGATCAAATAAATCATCAATCCTCGGCAGTGGATACTTGTTCTTGACAGTTAGCTTATTCAATTCTCTATAGTCTATGCACATACGCATTGATCCATCTTTCTTTTTGACAAAAAGGACAGGTGCACCCCATGGTGAAAAGCTAGGGTGTATGAACCCCTTCTCCAACAAATCCTCTAATTGTTTCTTCAATTCTTTAAGTTCTGTTGGTGCTAGTCTATATGGATTTTTAGACACAGGCTCGGCGCCGGGATAAACATCTACCACAAACTCAATTTCCCTATCTGGTGGCAAGCCAGGAAGGTCATCTAGAAATACTTCTGGAAAGTCTTGGACAACTAAAACATTTTTGGGACTTGATTTTTCTACTAGCTGCGTGTCTAAGACATTGGCTAAAAAGGACAAATACTCTCTGCATGGGGAGGGTCTACAATTGACAGAAGTCATCACAGTCATTTCCTTACTCTTCTTCAGAGCCTGGAAGGTATGGTTTAAACCACTAGGGGGTGAAAACTAACAATTCCAGTCCTACAATCTATTGTGGCGTAATGCTTAAACAACCAATCCATTCCTAGGATCACATCAAATCTTGTTATGTCCATAACAATGAGATCAGCAGGCAAATTTATGTTCCCTACTAACACCACACTATCAGGCATCATTTGATTGGAGTGCATGTGCTTACCAGAAGGTAATGCTACGTTAAACACATGCTCATAAGGAGTAAACCGTACATCTAACTTATCAGCAAATGCAGAGGCTATAAAAGAATGCGTTGCACCCGAATCTATCAAAGTAAAAGCAGGTATAGAGTTAATCAATATAGTACCTGACACTATAGCAGGCTGGTTCTCATCACCTGACTCCATCATGGAGAATATTCTTGGCTTAATCTTGGCAGGGCCACCCTTCAAAGCTGGGCAATCTCTGTTAACATGGCCAACCTTGTTGCAATGGAAACATCGAACGACCCGGGGCTTTGGGCAATCCTTGTACAAGTGTCCAACCTCTTCGCAGTTGAAGCACTTACCCGATCCAAATCTACACTCGCCCGAGTGATTCTTCAAACACTTTGGGCACCGAGGAAACGCCTTGGTATCTGGTACTTTCTTTCCTATCCCTTGGCTGTGCTGGCCTTCATTGGACCTCTTTACTCCTCTCTGCGGCGGTGGTTGAACAAACTTTCTCGGGGTTTCTTTTAGTCGAGCACATTTCAATTCAGCTTCTTCCACCTCCAATGCTGTGGACACAACATCACTAAAGGGCAAACCTTTATAACCCGAAAACTTGACCCCTCTGTACATTTATGGTTTCAGTCCATTCATGAATTGAAACACCTTATCTTCATTTCGGTGAACAAGGTGTCTAGCGAACCTGGACAGAGACTCGAATTGTCTAACGTATTCTGCCACAGACCTTGTCTGCTTCAAGTTCAAAAACTCTACCTTCTTTGCTGCCTGGACTGTGCTATTAAAATATTTCTTATAGAAGATGTCCTTGAACTGTGACCAAGACATCGCTGAGACATCGGTGGTGGTCTCGATTGTCTCCCACCAAAGTTGAGCATCACCAGCAAAATGGAACGTGGCCAACGTGACTTTGTCTCCTTCACCAACATTGGCACACCTGAACATACTCTCAATTTTCCTAAGCCACTCCTCAGCGACAATCGGATTGGATGACTTTCCATCAAATGTGGGCGGCTGAAGCCTTCGGAATCGGTGTCCAGAATGCTCATTGTTAGAACCTGAGTTGGCACTCCCTTGTACCTCTCGGTTCAGTAACACCCCCAACTGATCGGACTGCTGACGCACTAAGACTGTTTGATGACGTACCAAGTCTGTTAGTTGTCTAATGACAATAGGTTCCTCCTCAATCCTCAAGTTTGGCATTTCCCTTGGTATCCTAGGTCTTCCTGGGCGTCTGGCCATTAAACTGACTTCCTGTACACGGTTAACTACGTTCATAATTATCTAATTACTGAGGCTAACATAAACACTTACAGTTGTTGGAGTACTTCCATGTGACGATTGGCACTGATGAGTAATCTTTTGAACGGTTTAACTGAATGTCTCTGATACCACACTGTAATGCCCCGAGTTATCTGAACCCGGCTCGTTACTCAAAAGCCCGTACATGACTAAGAAATTTCATCCGTATTTTAAAAAAATTCTCTCAACAATCGACTCTTGACATAAGTTAGAATCCAAAAATAAATAAACATTTAAAACTTGCAGCGGAAATCATTTGGACAATAATAGAGATAAGCAAAACTGTGAAAAACATCGCTAGGATAATCGTTCGGAATGTTAAGAGTTAATCGTCCAAAAAGAAATAGAGGTTTAAATCGTGAAATACTTAAGAAGTCACAGAAGTCAAATTCATCTGCCGATGAATAAAGTCAACGGAAAAGAATGAAACATGAAATAGAAGGCTTCTTCCGGTGGCTAAACGACAAAGTCCTCCTATATCTACCGATGACGTCAGCACGCATCTGCCGATGAGTTTACTGAGACATCATCCGATGGACTTAAACCTACACCTTCCGATTGAGTAAACTGCATATGCCGATCACTAAACGACAAACTCTCAACTTATATCTTCCGATAGACAACTTAACTATAACCCGACATCTTCCGATAGACAACTTAACTATAACCCGACATCTTCCGATAGAAAACTTAACTATAACCCGACATCTTCCGATAGACTTCATCTACCGATAGTGAATAGAACGACGACTCGACATCTGCCAGTAGACTACATCTACCGATAGTGAATAGAATGACGACTCGACATCTGCCGGTAGACTTCATCTACCGATAGTGAACAAAACAACATCTTCCGATAAAACAAGCTACATATACCGATCACTAAACGACAAATTTCGTTCTATATCATCCGATGGCTTCCACTAAAGACATCTTCCGATAGACAACAGAACAACAACTCAACCTCTGTCGATAAACTTCATCTAACGATTGAGAACAGAACCACATTTCATCTATTCCTTGGTATACAAACACAACTCTAACTACAAAAAAATAATTTACTCACTTCACTGAAACCATTCAAAAACATTTCAAACCATTACATTACTAAAATCCAGTGAGTACCAATATTAAATCCCAACAGAATATTATTAACAGGAAGATCTCGAAATCGTATTCAAAACATTGAAATCACTACTGTCATGAAAACTCAATATACTTAAATTGAAACACTGTCAACTGAACTTTCACACCAACAGACATCAGTTAATCCGCCTCATCAGTATACCAGTTTGAGACAGAGAAGTGCTCCCCCAACTCCATATATTCATCAGTAAACTCATGGAATTCACCTGTGGTATCCTCAACACCTACATCACAAAACTCATCTATTAGCCTAATGCTAAGTAAGTAAAGCAATAATGAAATGATATACTGAAACTTAAATCCTAATTATGCAGTTTCTTCTTTCACATCTCAGTTGCACGTTCGTTCAATCACTGATCTGATCCCTCGGTTCCCTTGGGAGTGGGATCAATTCTCCCAATGTCATACATCCTCTTCATTAGTTAAGGGGTGGATGAATTCCTTTAATAGCTGTTCTGATCCCTCAATTCCCTTGGGAGTGGGATCAATTCTCCCAATATCATAAAACCTCTTCATCAATTAAGGGGTGGATTAGTTCCCTTAACTGCCAATGCATTTCAATTTGTACATGTCTTTCCATAATGATACATGAAAGTTCATTTTCGTAATTCTTTTAAAAACATGATGCATGACATACAGGAAATACTCAAACATGCATAAACCTACTGTTTTGTGATGTAGGCCCGAAGGCATACACAATACTTCACTTACCTGGCTTCACCGAGAGTTCCTGGTGGTAGGATATTCCAAGAGCTGGCTCACCTAAAACATAAGCACAGCATTACTAAACTTCATTCTTAACATTAGGAAATCTAAAGGGGCTAGTTCTGGGGGTTCTTTTCCTCGCCATTCCCGATTCATCGCTAAACCCCAAATCCCATCCCTCACTCTCTGTACTTTCAAAATGCACACATAGCCATCCACCAGTTATCTAGACACTAAAAAGCAAGTAATCGAATCAAAACTCACCTTGGTTGGAGGGGAATCGCCTAGGGGAAATCTGTCTAGCTGAGAGGTAAAAAGAAATGAAACAGTGGCAGCTACTCACACTGGACTTTTCCTTAAATACGTTATCCACTATGTAAAAATTCTAATTACCATCATGCCCTCGCCTGATCATTTATTAACCTAATCAATAACTCCCCCAACACTTCATAAATAATAAATTAAATTTTGGTTCGATAGGAACCGGGTGCTACAGTTTCATGATCTGATCCTTTTTCTGATGGGAAGCGGATCAGTTATCCCATGGTCGAATATCCTCTTAACTCGATTAAGGGGCGGATTGGTTCCCTTAATGGCATGATCTTGATCCATTTTTCTGATGGGAAGCGGATCAATTTTCCCAAGGTCGAATATCCTCCTTATTCGATTAAGGGGCGGATTAGTTCCCTTAATAGCTGATCTGTTCATGTCTTCCCGTGTCATTTCATGTAAATTCATTTTCGTTTCCTTTCAAAATATGATGCATAACATTCTGAAAACATATAAAGCATGCATAAACCCTACTGTTTTGTGATGTAGGCCCGAAGGCACACACATACTCGACTTACCTAGTTTCCCGAGAGATTCCTGGTTATAAGCTACTTCAAGAGTTGGACTCACCTAAAACATAAGCACAACATTACTTAACTTCATTCTAAACTATCAAGAAATTTAAGGGAAACTAGTTTGGAGGCTCTGTTCTTCGTATATTCCCAAATCACTACAAAAAACAACTCAACTCCCACTCCCAGCATTCTCAAAATACGCGTCTACTACCTTCACTATTACCTATAATCACTAAAATGGCGAGAGAATCGAAGTAAACTGACCTAAGTCGAAGAAGAATCGAAGGGGTAAATGCTGGAGAAGAATCTGCTCTGCTGAGCTGAGCTGAATGTAGAATGAGAAAATGAGAAACAGTGGCGGCTAAACCTTTATTAAACTCTCCATTTATAACACTTGCTTCACAATTACTCAAATGCCTTTGGTTAACCAACTTTAACCTATTTAAGCAACTAATCAAATTTACTTAATTGTATAAAAATACAAGTCACAAAATGTTACTAATAAAAATCAGGGCAGACAATTACCGGTTGCTACAATCTACCCTCCTTAAAAAAATTTTGTCCTCAAAATTCCATGCTCAAATAACTCAGGATAACGGTTCTTCATGTCCTGGTGGCATTCCCAAGTTGCATCTTCTACATTCTGATTACGCCATAACACCTTCACAAGCTGAACTTCCTTGTTACGCAGCACTTTTGTTGCATAGTCCAGGATTTCCACTGGTTTTTCTTCATAGGTAAGGGTAGGATGAATTTCAACGTTCTGCTGTTCCACAACCTGAGTTGGATTCCGCATACACTTCTTCAGCATAGAAACATGGAACACATTGTGAATTCCTTCTATGGAGACTGGTAACTGTAACTGATATGCTGTCTTCCCAATCCTCTTAAAGATTGCGAAAGGTCCGATGTATCTAGGATTTAACTTGCCCCTCTTCCCAAATCTGACATCTCCTTTGAGCGGTGAAACTCTATGAAAAACTTCATCACTAACTTCAAACTCTAATTCTCTACGTCTTCTATCGGCATAACTTTTCTGTGGACTTTGAGCTGTCAAAATCCGCTGTCGATAAGAGCAATCTTCTCAATTGTTTGTTGCACAATGTCAGGACCGATTATTCGTGCTTCTCCAACTTCATCCCAGTACAGTGGAGATCTGCACTTTTGTCCATATAATGCCTCGTATGGTGCCATGTCTATTGTTGCCTGAAAACTGCTGTTATAAGAGAACTCTACTAATGATAAATACTTACTCCAAGAACCCTGGAATTCTAATACACATGCACGAAGCATATTCTCCAATGTTTGAATAGTCCTCTCGGATTGTCCATCTGTTTGAGGGTGAAAAGTTGTACTAAAGTTAAGCTGTGTACCCATAGCCTTATGTAAACTCTTCCAAAACTTAGATGTAAATCTAGAATCTCGATCTGAAACTATAGTGATTGGAACTCCATGCAATCTAACAATTTCATGCGCATATAATTCAGCAAATTGGTCCATCGAGTATGTCATCTTAATAGGTAGAAAATGGGCATATTTGGATAGACGATCAACTATCACCCAAATTGCATCATGTTCCCTTGCTATTCTAGGCAATCCTACAACAAATTCCATCGTTATTTGATCTCATTTCCATTCGGGAACTGATAAGGGTTGCAATGTTCCTGCAGATCTCTGATGTTCAGTTTTAATCTGTTGGCAAATCAAACACGATCCAATGTACTCTGCCACACTTCTTTTCATATTTGGCCACCAATAATGTTGTTTAAGGTCTCTGTACATTTTTGTACTTCCAGGATGAATAGATAACCTAGAAGAATGAGCTTCCAAAAGGATCTCATTTCGAAGTTCTTTATTTGTTGGAACAAACCATCTATTCCGAAACTTGAGAATTCCATCAGTAGAAAAGTTGAAATCTGAATTATCAGGAGAATCCATCCTTAACTTGTACTTATTGCATGCATCATCATTTACCTGGACTTCCTTTATTCTCTCCAAAATAGTAGGCCTCAAGGATATGGCAGAAAGCATGGCTGACACGCTGGACACAGCTTTCAGGTCAAATCTTTGGAATTCTGTCTCTAAGGCTATTGGTATGTCAAGAATCAATGTCGAGGTTGATGTTGTTACTCTACTCAATGCGTCAGCCACTACATTCGCCTTGTCAGGGTGGTATTTGATCTCAAAATTGTAATCCTTGACAAACTCCAACCACCGACGTTGCCTCATGTTTAGCTCTTTCTGTGTGAAAATATATTTCATGCTTTTATGATCTGAGAATATTTCACAAGATTGTCCATACAAGTAATGCCTCCAAATCTTCAACATAAAAACTAATGCCGCTAATTCCAAATCATGTGTAGGGTAATTCTTCTCATGTGTTTTCAGTCGTCTAGAAGCAAAAGCTATTACTTTTCCATCCTGCATCAAGACACAACCAAGACCAACTTTGGATGCATCACAATAAATGCTAATGTAACGACCCATTTTCCCAGCAAGATATTGTCCGCTATGGGGATTGGGCCGTAGCCCAATATCCTCCCCTCACGGCTTTGTTTGGCGAGAACTTCCCGGAAGGTCACCCAACTTGGGATTGCTCTTGCCGAAGCACTTTTAACTTCGGAGTTCTTATGGGATCCGTTGCCAATCGTGCTCCAAAACACGTCTTACTATGTTAGGAGGGTCTCTTTACATATGTTTCATTTCTATATACTTCCCCAAGCGATGTGGGATTGTGACGACCCCCTCTTTACGACCCGGGATTCGCCTATACTCGAGTCCAGGATCCATCCACCCCGCAACCCGAGGTTTGCCCCGCAGTCATACACATACGTACACAGTCCATTCGGGTCATCACAACAACCCCCCCTCGGGGGCCCAACGTCCCCGTTGGCCACATTTTCGATTGGGTACAGGCTTTGATACCATTTGTAACGACCCATTTTCCCAGCAAGATATTGTCCGCTATGGGGATTGCGCCGTAGCCCAATATCCTCCCCTCACGGCTTTGTTTGGCGAGAACTTCCCGGAAGGTCACCCAACCTGGGATTGCTCTCGCCGAAGCACTTTTAACTTCGGAGTTCTTATGGGATCCGTTGTCAATCGTGCTCTAAAACACGTCTTACTATGTTAGGAGGGTCTCTTTACATATGTTTCATTTCTATATACTTCCCCAAGCGATGTGGGATTGTGACGACCCCCTCTTTACGAGCCGGGATTCGCCTATAATCGAGTCCGGGATCCATCCACCCCGCAACCCGAGGTTTGCCCCGCAGTCATACACATACGTACACATTCCATTCGGGTCATCACAATCACCCCCCCTCGGGGGCCCAACATCCTCGTTGGCCACATTTTCGGTTGGGTACAGGCTCTGATACCATTTGTAACGACCCCCTCTTTACGACCTGTCACCTTCCGGTTCGCCCGCGCGGACGTACCGCCATCCGGGTTCCGGTTCGTGCAGTCATCGTACACATACTTGCACATTTGGGTCATCACAGCTAAACTTTTCATCTTCAATAGGGAGTGTTAATATTAGGGCATTGGTCAGTCTCTGTTTCAAAGTCTGAAACTATTCTCACATTCCTCAGTCCACACATACTTCATGTTTTTCCTTGTTAACCGAGTAAGGGGTGTGGCAATCTTCAGAATGCTTAAATAAACTTCCTGTAATATCCTGCGAATCCAAGGAAACTCCGAATATCTGTAGCATTCTTTGGTTGGGGCCATTCCTTAACTGCTTGAACCTTGGCTGGATCGACAGATATCCCATCTCCCGAGATGACGTGATCTAAAAAGTGAACTTGGTCCAACCAAAACTCACACTTGGAAAACTTGGCATAAAGTTGGTGCTGCTTAAGTACTCCTAATACCAAGTTCAAGTGTTTTGCATGTTCATCCTCAGTACGTGAATAGATTAAGATATCATCAATAAACACTATGACAAATTTATCAAGATACTCGTGAAACACTCTATTCACGAGATCCATGAAAGCTGCTGGTGTATTAGTCAATCCAAAAGACATAACCAAAAACTCATAATGTCCATATCTTGTGCGAAAGGCTGTCTTAGGAATATCTTCTTATTTGACTTTTAATTGGTAATAATTGGACCTAAGGTCAATCTTACAGAAGACTCGTGCACCATTAAGTTGGTCGAATAGATCATCAATCCTTAATAATGGATATTTGTTCTTGATAGTTAATTTGTTCAATTCTTGATAGTCAACACACAAGCGCAATGATCCATCCTTCTTCTTAAAAAAAAGGACAGGTGCACCCCATGGTGAAAAACTCGGGCGTATGAACCCTTTCTCCAACAAATCCTCAAACTGTGTCTTTAGTTCTCTAAGTTCAGTTGGTGCTAATCTGTAAGGATTCTTAGATACAGGCTCCGCGCCTGGGTAAAAATCTACAACAAACTCAATTTTCCTATCTGGCGACAAGCCAGGAAGGTCATCGAGAAATACTTCTGGAAAATCTTGGACAATTAAGACATTTTGAGGACTTGCTTTTCCTACTAGTTGTGTGTCTAAAACACTGTCCAAAAAGCACAAATATTCTCCACATAGGGAGGGTCTAGCATCGATAAAAGTCATAACAGTCATTTCCTTACTCTTATTCAAAGCTTGGAAGGTATGTTTCAAACCACCAGGGGGTTGAAAACTAACAATTCTAGTCCTATAATCGATTGTGGCATAATGTTTAAACAACCAGTCCATTCCTAGGCTTACATCAAATCCCATTATCCCCATGATAATGAGATTAGCAGGCAGATTCACGCTTCCTACTGACACCACACTATTAAGCATCACTCGGCTAGAGTGCATGCATTCACCAGAGGGTATTGTGACATTAAACACATGTTCAGTGGGCGTAGGCTGTACATCTAACTTAACAGCAAATGTAGACGCTATAAAAGAATGCGTTGCGCCAGAATCTATTAAAGTGAATGCAGATATTGAATTGATCAATATAGTACCTGACACTACCGTGGGTTGATCATCATCACCCGACTCCATCATGGAGAATATCCTCGGCTTCAACTTAGAAGGGCCACTCTTTAAGGCTGGGCTGTCTCTGTTAATATGGCCAACTTTATTACAGTTGTAGCATCGGGTGACCCTGGGCTTTGGGTAATCCCTGAATGTGTGTCCTACTTCTTCGCAATTGAAACACTTCCATGTCCCGAATCTGCACTAGCCCGAGTGACTATTCAAACACATCGGACATTGGGGAAACTTCCTGTCATTCTGTACCTTCTTTTCCATTCCTTGGCTACCCTGGCCTTCACTAGGCCTCTTCACCCCTCTCTGTTGGTGTGGTTGAGTAAACTTTCGTGGGGCTTCCCTAGATCCAGTACACTTCATTTCTGCTTCCTCCACCTCCAATGCCGTGGACACAACCTCACTATAAGGCAAACCTTTAATACCTGAATACTGACTCCTCTGTAAATCTCTGGCTTCAGTCCATGCATAATTGAAATACCTTATCCTCATTCCTGTGTACAAGGTGCCCAGCAAACCTGGACAGGGACTCAAATTGTCTAATGTACTCAGACACGGAACCCGTCTGCTTCAAGTTTAGAAACTCTACCTTCTTTTTAGCCTGGACGGTGCTATTAAAGTATTTCTCATAAAAAGTCTCCTTGAACTGTGTCCAAGACATTGCCAGAGCATAAGTGGTGGTCTCCATAGTTTCCCACCAAAGTAGTTGCATCCCCCGCCAAGTGAAACGTTGCTAAAGTGACTTTGTCTCCTTCTCCAACGTTGGCACATCTGAACATACTCTCAATCTTCATAAGCCATCCCTCAGCAACGATCTGATTGGATTACTATCCATCAAATGTAGGCGGTTGCAATCTTCGGAATCTGTCTCCTGCTTGCTCAATGTTGGAACACGAGTTGGCACTCCCTTGCATATCTAGGTTTATAAGTAATCCCAGTTGTTTAGACTGCTGACGTACTAAAGCTGTCAGCTCCCTAATCACACTAGGATCCTCCTCAGTTCTAAAATTTGGCATCTCTCTTGGTACTCTTGGTCTTCCTGATTGTCTAGCCATATTGCTATATTCCTGTACCAGGTTAATTACTCTCATAAATATCTAGCAACTAGGGTTAACATAAACACTTACAGTTGTTGGAGTACTCCCATGCGACGATCCGTACTGATGAGTGATCTTTTTAACGGTTTAACAAAATGTCTCTGATGCCAAACTGTAACGCCCCGAATTTTATAAATTTGATTCGCTACTCATAATGCTGAACAAAACTAAGACAATCTGGGAAGATTTTAAAAACTTTACTCGACGGTCAAAATTTGACCTTTATTTAAAAACATCAAGAAAACTTGCAGCGGAAATTCATTTGTATAAAATAGGGTTAAAACAAAACACTAAAACAATACTTGTGTAACGATTAAAATAATAGAAACAATTGGTCAAAAGAACCGAGGACATAAATGTGTTGAGTATTTAAATGTCTTAAATTCGAACACTTCTTCCGCCAAATAGTCTCAGCGGTAAAAGTAGAGACAGAAGAGTCTCAGCGGTAGAAGCTGAACAAAATACATCCACCGCTCGCATCCACCGATCACAAAACGACAAAATTTACTATCCACATCTACTGCTCATATCCACCGATCAAAAATGACAAAATCTACTACTCACATCTACCGCTCACATCTATCGATCACAAAACGACAAAATCGACTACTCACATCTACCACTCACATCCACCGCTCACAAAATGACAAAATCTACTACTCACATCTACCGTTCAACAGTAACACTCGACATCTACCGATTGACTTTGATTTCTGTCGAACGACAGCATCTGTCGAGCAACAGTAACACTCAACATCTACTGATTGATCTCTGCCATTCAACATCTGCCGAACGACGCAGAACCCATTAGCATTTCACTCTAAACCATCGAACAACTCTGCCTACGAAAAGAACTTATAAATTTTACTGCAATCATTCAAACAACTTAAAACCACAACTTTCTAAAAATCCAGAATAGCAAGCTACAAATAAACCAATCGTGTTTTCATAGTCAGGATAATCCCAA
>CM039505.1:20688966-20908623 GCA_022432975.1 Begonia masoniana | reverse complement strand
CAAAACCTGGGATTGCTCTCGCCGAAGCACTTTTAACTTTGGAGTTCTTATGGGATCCGTTGCCAATCGTGCTCTAAAACACGTCTTACTATGTTAGGAGGGTCTCTTTACATATGTTTCATTTCTATATACTTCCCCAAGCGATGTGGGATTGTGACGACCCCCTCTTTACGACTCGGGATTCGCCTATACTCGAGTCCGGGATCCATCCACCCCGCAACCCGAGGTTTGCCCCGCAGTCATACACATACGTACACAGTCCATTCGGGTCATCACAATCACCCCCCCTCGGGGGCCCAACGTCCCCGTTGGCCACATTTTCGATTGGGTACAGGCTTTGATACCATTTGTAACGACCCATTTTCCCAGCAACATATTGTCCGCTATGGGGATTGGGCCGTAGCCCAATATCCTCCCCTCACGGCTTTGTTTGGCGAGAACTTCCCGGAAGGTCACCCAACCTGGGATTGCTCTCGCCGAAGCACTTTTAACTTCGGAGTTCTTATGGGATCCGTTGTCAATCGTGCTCCAAAACACGTCTTACTATGTTAGGAGGGTCTCTTTACATATGTTTCATTTTCATTTCTATATACTTCCCCAAGCGATGTCGGATTGTGACGACCCCCTCTTTACGACCCGGGATTCGCCTATAATCGAGTCCGGGATCCATCCACCCCGCAACCCGAGGTTTGCCCCGTAGTCATACACATACGTACACATTCCATTCGGGTCATCACAATCACCCCCCCTCGGGGGCCCAACGTCCTCGTTGGCCACATTTTCGGTTGGGTACAGGCTCTGATACCATTTGTAACGACCCCCTCTTTACGACCTGTCACCTTCCGGTTCGCCCGCGCGGACGTACCGTCATCCGGGTTCCGGTTCGTGCAGCCATCGTACACATACTTGCATATTTGGGTCATCACAGCTAAACTTTTCATCTTCAATAGGGAGTGTTAATATTAGGGCATTGGTCAGTCTCTGTTTCAAAGTCTGAAAACTATTCTCACATTCCTCAGTCCACACATACTTCATGTTTTTCCTTGTTAACCGAGTAAGGGGTGTGGCAATCTTCAAGAATGCTTAAATAAACTTCCTGTAATATCCTGCGAATCCAAGGAAACTCCGAATATCTGTAGCATTCTTTGGTTGGGGCCATTCCTTAACTGCTTAAACCTTGGCTGGATCGACAGATATCCCATCTCCCGAGATGATGTGATCTAAAAAGTGAACTTGGTTCAACCAAAACTCACACTTGGAAAACTTGGCATAAAGTTGGTGCTGCTTAAGTACTCCTAATACCAAGTTCAAGTGTTTTGCATGTTCATCCTCAGTACGTGAATAGATTAAGATATCATCAATAAACACTATGACAAATTTATCAAGATACTCGTGAAACACTCTATTCACGAGATCCATGAAAGCTGCTGGTGTATTAGTCAATCCAAAAGACATAACCAAAAACTCATAATGTCCATATCTTGTGCGAAAGTCTGTCTTAGGAATATCTTCTTATTTGACTTTCAATTGGTAATAATTGGACCTAAGGTCAATCTTAGAGAAGACTCGTGCACCATTAAGTTGGTCGAATAGATCATCAATCCTTAATAATGGATATTTGTTCTTGATAGTTAATTTGTTCAATTCTCGATAGTCAACACACAAGCGCAATGATCCATCCTTCTTCTTAACAAAAAGGACAGGTGCACCCCATGGTGAAAAACTCGGGCGTATGAACCCTTTCTCCAACAAATCCTCAAACTGTGTCTTTAGTTCTCTAAGTTCAGTTGGTGCCAATCTGTAAGGATTCTTCGATACAGGCTCCGCGCCTGGGTAAAAATCTACAACAAACTCAATTTTCCTATCTGGCGACAAGCCAGGAAGGTCATCTAGAAATACTTCTGGAAAATCTTGGACAACTAAGACATTTTGAGGACTTGCTTTTCCTACTAGTTGTGTGTCTAAAACACTGTCCAAAAAGCACAAATATTCTCCACATAAGGAGGGTCTAGCATCGATAGAAGTCATAACAATCATTTCCTTACTCTTATTCAAAGCTTGGAAGGTATGTTTCAAACCACCAGGGGGTTGAAAACTAACAATTCTAGTCCTATAATCGATTGTGGCATAATGTTTAAACAACCAGTCCATTCCTAGGCTTACATCAAATCCCATTATCCCCATGATAATGAGATTAGCAGGCAGATTCACGCTTCCTACTGACACCACACTATTAAGCATCACTCGGCTAGAGTGCATGCATTCACCAGATGGTATTGTGACATTAAACACATGTTCAGTGGGCGTAGGCTGTACATCTAACTTAACAGCAAATGCAGACGCTATAAAAGAATGCGTTGCACCAGAATCTATTAAAGTGAATGCAGACATTGAATTGATCAATATAGTACCTGACACTACCGTGGGTTGATCATCATCACCCGACTCCATCATGGAGAATATCCTCGGCTTCAACTTAGAAGGGCCACTCTTTAAGGCTGGGCTGTCTCTGTTAATATGGCCAACTTTATTACAGTTGTAGCATCGGGTGACCCTGAGCTTTGGGTAATCCCTGAATGTGTGTCCTACTTCTTCGCAGTTGAAACACTTCCATGTCCCGAATCTGCACTAGCCCGAGTGACTATTCAAACACATCGGACATCGGGGAAACTTCTTGTCATTCTTCACCTTCTTTTCCATTCCTTGGCTACCCTGGCCTTCACTAGGCCTCTTCACCCCTCTCTGTTGGTGTGGTTGAGTAAACTTTCGTGGGGCTTCCCTAGATCCAGTACACTTCATTTCTGCTTCCTCCACCTCCAATGCCGTGGACACAACCTCACTGTAAGGCAAACCTTTAATACCTGAATACTTGACTCCTCTGTAAATCTCTGGCTTCAGTCCATGCATAAATTGAAATACCTTATCCTCATTCCTGTGTACAAGGTGCCCATTAAACCTGGACAGGGACTCAAATTGTCTAATGTACTCAGACACAGACCCCGTCTGCTTCAAGTTTAGAAACTCCACCTTCTTTTTAGCCTGGACGGTGCTGTTAAAGTATTTCTCATAAAAAGTCTCCTTGAACTGTGTCCAAGACATTGCCAGAGCATAAGTGGTGGTCTCCATAGTTTCCCACCAAAGTAGTGCATCCCCCGCCAAGTGAAACGTTGCTAAAGTGACTTTGTCTCCTTCTCCAACGTTGGCACATCTGAACATACTCTCAATCTTCATAAGCCATCCCTCAGCAACGATCTGATTGGATTACTATCCATCAAATGTAGGCGGTTGCAATCTTCGGAATCTGTCTCCTGCTTGCTCAATGTTGGAACACGAGTTGGCACTCCCTTGCATATCTAGGTTTATAAGTAATCCCAGTTGTTTCAGACTGCTGACGTACTAAAGCTGTCAGCTCCCTAATCACACTAGGATCCTCCTCAGTTCTAAAATTTGGCATCTCTTTTGGTACTCTTGGTCTTCCTGATTGTCTAGCCATATTGCTATATTCCTGTACCAGGTTAATTACTCTCATAAATATCTAGCAACTAGGGTTAACATAAACACTTACACTTGTTGGAGTACTCCCATGCTACGATAGGTACTGATGAGTGATCTTTTTAACGGTTTAACAAAATGTCTCTGATGCCAAACTGTAACGCCCCGAATTTTATAAATTTGATTCGCTACTCATAATGCTGAACAAAACTAAGACAATCTGGGAAGATTTTAAAAACTTTACTCGACGGTCAAAATTTGATCTTTATTTAAAAACATCAAGAAAACTTGCAGCGGAAATTCATTTGTATAAAATAGGGTTAAAACAAAACACTAAAACAATACTTGTGTAACGATTAAAATAATAGAAACAATTGGTCAAAAGAACCGAGGACATAAATGTGTTGAGTATTTAAATGTCTTAAATTCGAACACTTCTTCCGCCAAATAGTCTCAGCGGTAAAAGTAGAGATAGAAGAGTCTCAGCGGTAGAAGCTGAACAAAATACATCCACCGCTCGCATCCACCGATCACAAAACGACAAAATTTACTATCCACATCTACTGCTCATATCCACCGATCAGAAAATGACAAAATCTACTACTCACATCTACCGCTCACATCTATCGATCACAAAACGACAAAATCGACTACTCACATCTACCGCTCACATCCACCGATCACAAAATGACAAAATCTACTACTCACATCTACCGTTCAACAGTAACACTCGACATCTACCGATTGACTTTGATTTCTGTCGAACGACAGCATCTGCCGATCAACAGTAACACTCAACATCTACTGATTGATCTCTGCCATTCGACATCTGCCGAACGACGCAGAACCACATTAGCATTTACACTCTAAACCATCGAACAACTCTGCCTACTAAAAGAACTTATAAATTTTACTGCAATCATTCAAAACAACTTAAAACCACAACTTTCTAAAAATCCAGAATAGCAAGCTACAAATAAACCAATCGTGTTTTCATAGTCAGGATAATCCCAAAACATGTCAAAACATTAAAACTACTACTGTCATTAAAATCTTCAGCACATTTCAACAACACACTTGTCCACTAAGACTTCACATACTGACATTTGTTAAACCGCCTCACCAGTGCACCAAACCGCGACATAGATGTGCTCCATCAACTTCACCTATTCTTCTGTAAACTCAGAGAAATCACCTGTTGGAAACTCAGCACCTACATCACAAAACTTATCTATTAGCCTAATGTACAAATAAGTAGAGAATTAATGAAATGAAATGCTGAAACATAAATCCTATTCATGCAATTTCTACTTTCTCAACTCAGTTGTGATTTCATTCGTTCATGATCTGATCCCTCTATTCGATGGGAAGTGGATTAGTCTTCCCAAAGTCAAATGTTCTTTAATAGCTATATCGTTTCATGATCTTATCCTCTTTTCGATGGGAAGCAGATCAGTTTTCTCAAGGTCGAATATCCTCTTAACTCGATTAAGGGGCGGATTGGTTCCCTTAATGGCACTGATCTTGATCCATTTTTTCGATGGGAAGCGGATCAGTTTTCCCAAGGTCGAATATCCTCCTAACTCGATTAAGGGGCGGATTCGTTCCCTTAATAGCTGATCTGTTCATGCCTTCTCGTGTCATTTTATGTAAATTCATTTTCGTTTTCTTTCAAAATATGATGCATAACATTCTGAAAACATACAAAACATGCATAAACCCTACTGTTTTGTGATGTAGGCCCGAAGGCACACACATACTCTACTTACCTGGTTTCCCGAGAGATTCCTGGTTATAAGCTACTTTAAGAGTTGGCTCACCTAAAACATGAGCATAACATTACTTAATTTCATTCTAAACTATCCAGAAATTTAAGGGAAACTGTTTTGGAGACTCTGTTCTTCGTACATTCCAAAATCACTACAAAAATGAACTCAACTCCCACTCTCAGCATTCTCAAAATACGCAGTCTACTACCCTCAGTATTACCTATAATCACTAAAACAGCGAGAGAATCAAAGTAAACTCACCTAAGTCGAAGAAGAATCGGAGGGGTAAATGCTAGAGAAGAATCTGCTCTGCTGAGTTGAGCTGAATGTAGAATGAGGAAATGAGAAACAGTGGTGGCTAAACCATTATTAAACTCTCCATTTATAACACTTGCTTCACAATTACTTGAATGCCATTTGTTAACCAACTTTAACCTATTTAAACAACCAATCAAATTTACTTAATTTTATAAAAATACAAGTCACAAACTGTTACTAATAAAAATCAGGGATGACAATTACTGGTTGCTACAGAAGTGGCCAGAATAGCTTTGGCATCGCTATCACAATTTGGAGCTCAAGAGGTTAATCTCTGTTACTAGACAAAAAGCAGGGTGCTTTCTTTCTATTACTCTCATACTTTGTCTTTGTGTTTGTTTTTTTTTTTTACTTTTTTAGCCCATTAAAGATGATTATAGTTGCTACAAAAATCTGTTACAAGAGTTAGCTCAGAAAAAAAAATTCTAACTAGAGAATTTTTGCAGAATGAGCGCCCTCTTTAAGGGAAGCAGCCGAGGTGGAATATTATTATTGTTGTTATTATTGTTATTGTTATTGTTATTATTTAAATTCCCCGTGTACTTGTGTTAGCATGATGGGCCTTCTCATGCTAGCCGCTTCAAGTGTGATGTGACAATTGAGGGAAAGAAGTACATGAGTGATGATTCTTTCTCCATGAAAAAAGATGTGATAAAATGAAGTGCGAGAATAGCTTTGGCATCGCTAACAAAATTTGGAGCTCAAGAGGTTAATCTCTGTTACTAGACAAAAAGCAGGGTGCTCTTTTTCTATTACTCTCATACTTTGTCTTTGTGTTTGTTTTTTTTTCATTTTTAGCTTATTCAAGATGATTACAATTGCTACAAAAATCTGTTACAAGAGTTAGCTCATAAAAAAATTCTAACTAGAGAGTTTTTGCAGAATGAACGCCCCCTTTAGGTGAAGAGGCTGAGGTCAGAAAATATTATTATTATTATTGTTATTTATTGTTATTGTTATTGTTATTATTGAAATTCCCCGTGTACTTGTGTGAGCGTGAGGGGCCTTCTCATGATAGCCGTTTCAAGTGTGATGTGACAATTGAGGGAAGTACATGAGTGATGTTTCTTTCTCCATAAAAAAAGATGTGGAAAATGAAGTGGCCTAGAATAGCTTTGGCATCGCTATCACAGTTTGGAGCTCAAGAGGTTAATCTCTGTTACTAGACAAAAAGCAGGGTGCTTTCTTTCTATTACTCTCATACTTTGTCTTTGTGTTTGTTTTTTTCATTTTTTTAGCTCATTCAAGATGATTACTAGTTGCCACAAAAATCTGTTAGAAGAGTTAGCTCAGAAAAAAATAACAACAATAATAATAATAACAATAACAATAACAATAATAACAATAATTGAGAGACAGTAAATTTATTTTAGACAGTCATAAATCTGTTGCTAAATACACTTATATGCAACTATGGTTTTAGTTTTAAGAAAAGTTGCATAAGTTTTCTTATGCACATAAAATAACAATAAAGTTGACATAGTATTTTATAATATCGATGCTGTATTGTTTTTGCAAATTTATTGTCTCTTGGAGTTGTTCTTAGTTTGTAGCAACTGATATTGTCCACCTTATTTAATTAATAACGTCATTTTGTAAATTTTATTTTTATGGAATTTAGTTAATTTGATTGGTTGGTTAAACAGGTTAAAGTTGGTTAGCCAAGGGCATTTGAGTAATTGTGAAGCAGTGTTATAAATGGAGGGTTTAATGAAGGTTTAGCCGCCACTGTTTCTCATTTTCCTTTCTCGGCATTCAGCTCAGCTAAGCAGAGTTTCTCTCTGCGATTTTCTCTCCAATTTTCTCCAAGCTAGGTGAGTTCTACTTCGATTTCTTGCTACATTGTAACTATCGATGTTAGAGGGGATTTTAAATGTGAGTTTTGAGAATGCTGTAAATGAGAGTTAGTTCGAGTTTGGGGCAAATCAGGAATGCACAATGAACAGAGCTCTCAAATTAGTTTCCTTAGATTTCTGGATGGTTATAATGAAGTTTAGTGAAGATTTAATTAATGCTCGGTTTATGATTTTAGGTTTGAGCAAACTCCCGAGGTAGATTTCAACCAAGTTTTTCAGGAGACCAGGTAAGTAGAGTATGTGTGTGCCTTCAGGGTCTACATCACAAAATGTAACACCCGAGAATTTTTCCTCAATGTGTACTGCTTTAGATTTAATTAAGTTATGGATCTTAGATTTATCTAAATTTGAAAGGAAAAATTGGAGAGACAATAAAAGGATAAGGTTGTTGTTTAATAAAATAGTTGTTTTAATTAATTTAAAAGAAAAGTGAATAAATTTGGTGGAACTAAATGGTTTCTTAATTTAGGTTCGGGTAGTCCCAGTAAACTTAAGCCGGGTACGGGGTTATAATTAACGAAATTCGAAATGGTCAAAAACACGGGAGGGAAAAAACAGTAAATGATGATTTATTAAAACAGTTTTAATAGGAATTATTATTATTATTAATAAAATCAACAGAATGGCTAGAAGCCATTCTGTTGTTCGAGTGCCCGAGTGCCGAGAGCAGAACAGGGGAGAGGGGGGAGGCGCGGGGCGGCGTAGGCGAGCTGTTCACCGACGACTTCTGACGCTCTCCTGCCAGACGACAGTGGCGGCAAGAAGATTCCGGCCCATCTCCGCTCACAAACCGACCAGTAAGACTCGGTTTTTGCCCTATTTTGGTTCTGTTCATGGCCGAGGGTGACGAGCTTGATTAAGCTCCGATCACCGGCCGTTTTGGGCAGTCTTGGCCTGAGATTTGCCAGACATTGGGCTGGCAATAATCGCCTGGCCGTGGTGAGCCCCGTTTGGGCAAAAATCAGAAAATCCCTATTCGGGCAATTCGAGTTTTTATTGTGTGTAGCCTTGGAATTTTGGTTGTTCATATTACTTGGATGTTAGGGGGATTGATTGGTGCGGAATCGGAGGAGAATTGATGGAAAACCGAGATGGGGGAATTTTCCGGTTAAGAGGCAGAATCGGGTTTTTCCATTTTTGACCTAGTTGCATCTGTTTGTTTTAAATTTCATTTTGGCCGGTTAAACTAGGTTATTAGAGGAGTACGCAGCCACTGGAATCGTTTGATTCTGATAACCGACGCAAAAGTTATGCGAGTTCAAAGTTTCGGATCGATTTTTACCGAACCCAAATTATTGGCTCGTTTAGTTAGATTTTAGTTGGATTAGGCTAGAAATAGTAGTTTGAGAATAATTGGTGAATGTAGGCTTGATTTTAATGAAATTTGCATATTTGTCATAGGTCGAGCCATAGGTGACGTGATGTGCCAAACCCAGCGACCTAGGACACCAGGTAAGTAGTGGATGCGTGTGTTTTGCCTTCGGGCTTACACCATGGAACGGTAGGAAATTGTTTGTTTGTTTGTATGGTTGCTTTGTATTGTATTTTGTTTGTGTGATTGCTTTGTCTTGTGTTTGTTTTGTGTGGCGGTGAGTTGAAATGAAAACGGGGTAGTGTGAGCATGAAAGGTAAGGGGATTAGTGTAGTGCCATCATGGAAGCGAGACTCGGATGGAGACGCATCTTGGGAGAGGGACTCAGATGTGATTGGGTAGTGCCCTCTTGGGAGCGAGATTCGAGGGTTAGGGCCATCTTGGGAGCGAGACTCGGATGGATACGCATCTTGGGAGCGAGACTCAGATGTGTAATAGGTGATTGGGTTAGGGCCATCTTGGGAGTGAGACTCAGATGTGTAATAGGTGATTGGGTTAGGGCCATCTTGGGAGCGAGACTCGGATGGATATGCATCTTGGGACCGAGTACTCAGATGTATACTAGGTGATACTGGTAGTGCCATCTTGGGAGCGAGACTCAGATAGAAATGCCTCTTGGGAGCTAGACTCGGATGTGTGTTAGGGTTGTGTGAGGGTCGTGTATGCATGTTTATATTTGTTATTCCCTACTTGCTAAGCGTAAGCTTACTTGTGTGTGTGTGTTCTATGGTGTAGGTAACGACGCAATTGCAGGTGAGCCAAATGAGTGAGCCAGGACTTGGGAGCAGTCAGAGATGCACAGGGTGTGCCGGTGCGGGCAGTTGTTGAGGCGCCTCGACCATGGTCTTCGGGGGATGTGGGGCTTTGTATTTTGGTAGTTTATTGTGGATTTCTGTTTATGGAAATGATAGGAATGCGTAACTCTTTTTGGTTGATGTTTTTGACAGTTATGGTATAGCTATTTATATTTGTTGTATATAGTCATAGTTAAGGGTGATGTGTCGCCCTATACTGTGGATTTTCTTCACTTAGAGATGTTCATATTTTAGTTTCCCTCTTTACTGCTATTTGGAGATTTCGTATGCTGGATAGTTAAGTAAGAGTATTCTGGATCTGGATGAGAATTGATTCATTTGTAGATACCTAGTATTTTGGAGGCGCCATTTTCAGGCGTTACTTTGTAGAAATTTTTGGGGGAGGACGCCGTGGTGCTTAACGGTTAGGATTAAGAGAAATTAGTGAGTCTTGGCAGCTATGTATGACATAAGAGAGCTTCGGGAGACTTAGCTTTAAATTCTGCTGTGTCCATTTTTTTTATGTTTTGGGGTTTATAAAAATTATTTTAAACGTCATTTTCATCAGGGTTAGAGTGAGCCAAGTAGCGTACCGAGCCGGGGTGGGTTTAGGGGGCGTTACACAAAACAGTAGGTTTATGCTTGTTTGAATGTTTTCGATATGTCATGTATCATGTTTTTGGAAAGAACATGAAAATGAATTTACATGTAATGACATGGTAAGGCATGAATAGATTGTAATAGACCAACGATTAAGGGAACTAATCTTCCTCTTAATCGATGAAGAAGATGTATGATTTTGGAAAATTGATCCGCTTTCCAATGGAATATAGGATAAGATTAGCTGTTAAGGGAACTAATCCGCCCCTTAATCGAATGAAGAGGATGTATGACTTTGGGAAATTGATCCTTTTCCCAATGGAATATAGGATCAGATTAGTTGTTAAGGGAACTAATCCGCCCCTTAATCGATGAAGATGACGTATGACTTTGGAAAAATTGATCCAACTCCCAATGGAACTGAGGGATCTGATCAGAGAAAGAATGTGAATGCAACTGAGATGTGAAAGTAGAAACTGCATGACTAGGATTTATGTTTCAGCTTATCATTTCATTATTGCTCTACTTATTTAGCATTAGGGTAATAGATGAGTTTTGTGATGTAGGTGCTGAGGTAACTACTGAAGAATTCTCTGAATTTACTTAAGACTAGGAACAGTTGATGGAGCACACCTATACCTCGACTTGGCAATCTGATGGGGCGGTTTAACTAATGTCAGTAGGTGTGAAAGTCTAGTTGACAATGGTTCAGTTTTAGTATGCTGAAAATGTTAATGACAGCAGGAGTTTAATCTTTTTAATAATTTTGGAGCTTTTCTGATTATGAAAACACGATTTGTTTTAGTTGTAGATTGTTATTCTGGATTTATAAAGTTATGGATTTATGTTGTTTTGAATAGCTGTTGTTAAAATTTACAAGTTCATTTAGTAGGCAGAGTTGTTCGTTTGTTTAGAGTGTTACTGTTCACCGGTGGATGTTGTCTATCGGTGGATGTAGTCTATCGGTGTTCACCGGTGGATGTTGTCTATCAGTGGATGTTTTCTATCGGTGGATGTAGTCTATCGGTGGATGTAGAGTGTTACTGTTCACCGATGGATGTTGTCTATTGGTGGATGTTGTCTATCGGTAGATGTGAGTAATAGATTTTGTCATTTTGTGATCGGTAGATATGAGTAATAGATTTTGTTGTTTTGTGATCGGTAGATGTGAGTAATAGATTTTATCGTTTTGTGATCGATGGATGTGAGCGGTAGGTGTGGGTAGTAAATTTTATCGTTTTGTGATCGGTGGATGTGAGCGGTGGATGCCTTTTAATTCTGTTTCTATCGCTGGAACTATTCGGCGGTAGAAGGTGTTCTGTTTTGTTTTCTTTCAACCAATTGACTTTAATATTTTAATTAAATTAATAAATATTGTTTTATACAAATGAATTTCCGCTGCAAGTTTTAACCTTTTTAAGTGTCAAACTTTGACCGTTGAGTGAAATTTTAAAATTTTCTCATAGTGTGGTTCAGTATTATGAGTAGCGAACCAGATTTATATAATTCAGTGGCGTTACATAGTTTGTCATGGAATAGGGTGTGATTGACTTACTCATTGGTTCTCTTTCCATTTTATCTTTATTTTGCTTTATTTTTAAAATTCATATTTCTTTTATTGATAGAACCAAAAGGTATGTACAAGCATCAACTACAACATTTTGCTCAAAAGAAAAATTTGAAATTCCCCGTGTACTCGTGTGAGCGTGCGGGGCCTTCTCATGCTAGCCGCTTCATGTGTGATGTGACAATTGACAGGAAAGACGTACATGAGTGATGATTCTTTCTCCACAAAAAAAGATGCAGAAAATGAAGTGGCCAGAATAGCTTTGCCATCGCTATCACAAATTGGAGTTCAAGAGGTTAATCTCTGTTACTAGACAAAAAGTAGGTGCTTTTTTTCTACTACTCTCATACTTTGTCTTTGTGTCTGTTTTTTTTTTCATTTTTTAGCTCATTCAAGATGATTATAGTTGCTACAAAAATCTGTTACAAGTGTTAGCTCAGAAAAAAATTCTAACTAGAGAAGTTTTGCAGAATGAGCGCCCCCTTTAGGGGAAGTGGCTGAGGTCAGAATATTATTATTATTGTTATTATTGTTATTGTTATTGTTATTGTTATTATTGAAATTCCCCGTGTACTCGTGTGAGGGTGGGGGGCCTTCTCATGCTAGCCGCTTCAAGTGTGATGTGACAACTGACGGAAAGACGTACATGAGTGATGATTCTTTCTCCACAAAAAAAGATGCGGAAAATGAAGTTGCCAGAATAGCTTTGGCATCGCTATAACAATTATGAGTTCTAGAGGTTAATCTCTGTTACTAGACAAAAAGTAGGGTGCTTTTTTTCTATTACTCTCATACTTTGTATTTGTGTTTGTTTTTTTTCATTTTTTAGCTCATTCAAGATTATTACAGGTGCTACAAAAATCTGTTACAAGAGTTAGCTCAGAAAAAAAATTCTAACTAGAAAATTTTTGCAGAATAAATGCCTCCTGTAGGGGAAGAGGCCGAGGTAAGAATATTATTATTATTGTTATTATTGTTATTGTTATTGTTATTGTTATTATTGAAATTCCCCGTGTACTTGTGTGAGTGTGAGGGGCCTTCTCATGCTAGCCGCTTCAAGTGTGATGTGACAATTGAGGGAAAGTCGTACATGATTGTTGATTCTTTCTCCATGAAAAAAGATGTGGAAAATGAAGTGGCCATGTAACAACCAGCACCGTGGTCGGGAATCTTTTCCGTGAATATTTATGGAGTGGTTTATGGAATAAAAAGTTTATAAAAGAAAAGTTGGTTTAATGGCAAGAATTGTAATTAAAGTGAGCTGGATCGATATAAATAGAAAAAGAAAAGTCTAAAACATCATTTAAACCCCTCCTGTAGCCGGCTTTCCTCTCCCTGCGATTTTCCTCTTTTAGCAACCGATTTCTTCTTCCTCCTTCTTCGACGATTCAAAGCTTAGGTAAGGTTTAGAAGATTCATTCATTTAGTCTTTGATTTAGGGATGGTTAATGGATTAATGTCTGAAGATTGAGAATCGGACAATGTTAGGATAATGGCAATGCCTTGAGTTTTCTTAATGATGACATTGATGATAGAGTTCTGATTATGGCTGATTGTTTAGACGTTGAGAAATTTGAATCTGGTAGTATAGACGCTAATGCCATTAAGGTTAATGAAGGTTAAGCTCTGCACACTAGATGCTCAGCAAAATGCCTTAGAGGTTTAAGCTAGATTCTAGGATGATTTCTTTAGCTAAGATTTTACCAGCTCTGAGTTTAGATTATTTAGGATATATTTAACATTGGAGTATGAAATGTCTTAGGTGGAGAAGAATTCAAGTGAAGGCATGGCATAGCTAAGGAGTCCAGAAAAGTGAGTGTGTTAGGGACCCAGCTCTTAGGGCCCTACATCACAAGGATACTAGGATTGTGGTTTTGGTGATTTGTTTGATGTCTGTGATCAGTTAAGTGTTATGCTGAGAAGTATAGTTTCATGACATGTTATTTGATGATGGTTTGCTTCTTATAGTGTAATGTTCTCTTACTCATTCATGTACATGCATCATGCTTTCTCCACTGATACACGAAAATATTTTACATGTATGATTTATGTAAAGAATTGAAAAGAACAGACTAAGATTATGTAATGGATCAGTGCGAGTAGTAAGCAAGTATGGCACAGGGCATGTTTATGGCAAGTTAGGTGGTCTACGAGGTAGACGAGGGCAAGTTAGTGCCTGTGCCTACTTTTACGTAAACCCCCCTTTTCCTTTATGTACAAAACAAGAATAAGAACACGAACAAGAACATGATTCCCATGATATGATCAAGAACACGAACATGAATATGACTTCCATGATTTGCATAAAGAACTTGAACATGATTTTATTGAGTATGCATTCATGAGTATTCATATTTATGTTGCACTCCTTACTAAGCATTAGGCTTATAGTTTAAACCTTATGATGTAGTTGACGAGTTGGAAGGTGAGGACCTCCAACCGTATGAAAATGTCTAAGTCGGGTTGTTGGATGGTGCTCATGGCGTGGATTTTGTGACTGGGTGGTGATTTTGACCCATGGAGTTTTGCTATTAGCATATTTTAGTAAGATCTATGATACTGAAGTATAAGTGAGATAAGGTTTTCTTATAATAATGAATGTTGGGTTTGTCTGGTATAATTTCATGTTTTAAAGAGGATTTTAAGACTAAAGGTTCATCTATTTTTCTTAAAGTCTTCCGCTACGCATGTTTAAGTTTTATGAGTAAGAATGGTTTTTGTGAATTGAGATGTGAGATTACTTATAGAGTCAGTTCCAGAGAGCTAGTCGAACGTTTGCCAGGGGAGGCGATCGAACGGTTGTCTATGTGTTCTGTTTTGTAAGTAAAAATAGTCGTCCAGAGTCGTAAGTAAAAATAGTCGTCCAGAGTTGTAAGTAAAAATAGTTGTACAGAGTTGTAGGTAAAAATGTAAATCATTGTCCAGAGTTACTTGGACGAATACGTCGTCCAAAGTAAGTGGTCACGTGACTATGGACGACGAAATCACGTGGTCTGTGGACGACAAACTTAAGTAAGTCTATGAAGGTTAGTCTATGGACGATGAGTTTATGTAACCCGTGTGTAATGAAGTCACGTGGACCGTGGACTGATAGAGTCACGTGGACCGTGGACGATAAAGTCATGTGGACCAGTGGACGATATATTTAAGTAAGTCCATGGACGTTCGTCTGTGGATGATGAAGTCACTTGAACATAGAGCGATAAAGTTTAACAGTCAGTGGACGAAAATGTCAAAGTAGTCCTGTGGACAATTATGTTGATCGATCTTGTGGACAAGAGTATTACCCGATGTATGTCGTCCAACTCTGAGAATGA
Organism: Begonia masoniana; assembly: GCA_022432975.1. Lineage (NCBI taxonomy): Eukaryota > Viridiplantae > Streptophyta > Magnoliopsida > Cucurbitales > Begoniaceae > Begonia > Begonia masoniana. The sequence continues at coordinate 20,893,538 of CM039505.1, read as the reverse complement.
TTTAAATTCTGGGAGTTTCAGATATCAACCTGCTCGGAACGTTCAGTTGTTTGTCTGAGTTAATCGTCCACGAGTTTTATTTTTTTAAAAAAATTACCAGTAGTTGTTCTAAGATTTAAATGACTAAGTTATGTTGAGAACCTGCCTCGACCCACTTGGGTCGTGACAGTTATGGTATCAAGACCAAAACTGGGTTCTAAAATCGGTTCTGTAGACTGCCTCCCAGCACAAATTGCCACATGAGTACACTCAAACAACTGTAAGTGTTTATGTTTTATTAATGTCATTTAAGAATAGAATGTGTTTATGATATGTTTAGGAATCCCAAGATGGTAAGAGGTCAGCATAGAGAAGACAATGAGGATAGTAACACCATTGCTCAACTTACGGAGATGTTTCTTCGCCAATCACGGCAAATTAAACAGTTGGTGGCTAGGAGGAACAAGGGAATTCTAGCTCGAGTGCAATTCATGATCAAAGTGGTGAACGATTTTGCCGACTTCGACCTCCGATATTTAATGGCCAAGTTTCGTGTAACACCCGGGAAATTCCTACAACGTGCGTAGCCTTAGATAGGTTATGTTATGAGGGTTTAGCATATGTCCTAAGTTTATGTTAAGTATTAGAATTATAGTAAAAGATTAAAGTGATAAATTGAGAGAAAACCCTAAAATGAAGTGGTTAGAAGTATTATGGAGTTCAATTTAACTAAAGGTAAATTAAATGGTACAAACAAAGAGAATGAGAGGAAAGCTTCACGTTGGAAATGAGGGAATTAAAAGGTGAGGTTAGATTATTAAAGAAGAAGATGAAGTAAAGGAAGAAAAGAAGTTTGAAAAGTCAACAAAATTTAACCAATAGAAAGGAAGGAAAAAGTGAAGTAGAAAAGTCAAAAAGAAGGGAGAAAAAGTGAGTGTCACGGTTGATTACATGACATGGGGGAGGGGGTTGAAATTAAGAATTTTGAAACTTTGGTGGTAATTTTAAAAAGTGAAAACTAGGTTTATTAAAAAGGAAGAAAGAAAGGGTAAAAGAGAAATATTTTTCTTCCTCTCCCTCTCCAAATTCGTGGCAGCCATGGGAGGAGCTCCATCTCCATCTCTTCTCCATTTCATCAAAGATTAAGGTAAGTTTTTGGATGGGTTTTGTTAGTAATGCATATAAGGGAAGTTTGTTGGTGTTTTTATGATGTTTTGTGGGGACTTGGTAAGGGTTTGAGAAACCCTAGAGGAGGGCTACGAAATTCTCATTTATTTTGCTGGTCCAAATTGGATGGTTTAATTCCTAGATATGTTAGTTTAGGCGGTTTATGGAGTTAGAATGGAGTTTTGGTGGAAAGGGAAGAAAAATCGGTTTGGAAAACATTCAGGGCCGATTCTGTTTCTGTATTTTCAGCTTGGCTTATTTGTTTGGTTTGAGTGTTTCAATGCATAGTAGACGTGTAGAGGTTTACAGGAATGGGGTGGCACATCGAAATCCGATGAAACATGAGTGAGTTATGGCCGATTGAAGTTAGACGGCGGAAATTGGGGAAAAATCGGGTGTTGTGGTTTTTATTTTAAAAAGTTAGTTTGGTTGTGTGAGAATTATAGTAAATATCTTTTAGTTTATGTTTTGGTGATTTTAAGTGTTTTTTCCATTAATGTGCTAGGTTAACGTGCGAGTGAATTGTATACTTGGAGTGAGCCAACACGTGCGGGAGTTCAGGTAAGTAGTGGATGTGTGACTTTTACCTTCGAGCCTACAGCATGGAACGGTAGGGAATTGTTTGCTTGGTTGTTTTGTTTTGTCTTGTCTTGTGCATTGTATGTGACATACATCATGGTTTTCAAACTACGAAATATATGTTTTGAGCATCGTTTGTAATTTATGAAAGTGAAATGTAAAGATAAAAAGATATGTGAGGCAATGTGAACTTTTGTGGAGTCTTCTCATCGCGAGCTAGTGCTGGAAAGAATGGCAGTTCAGGAGGGTTCCACAAAAGATGTGTGGTGGTCTCTTGTGGTGTAGCCTCGTCACGAATTAGTGTCTGAAAGAATGACAATTCAGGAGGTTATCACAAAAGATGCACAGTGGTTTCTTGTTGAGTCACCTCGTCGCGATTTTGTGTCTGAAAGAATGACAATTTAGGAGGTGTCTACAAGATAGTCACAGTTGAAAGTACGTAAGCTGTCATGATTATGAACGAGGTTCATTGATCGACGAGGGAGAAGATCGTGTATGGCCGTCCGTGTGTGAACATGATGTGTGTCTCGGATCTGGCTCTGCGGGGTCAACGCGTGACCATCCTGATTGGATAGGTATCTGCTTGACTCACATGTGAAAGTGGAAGAGTAACGAAACGAGAACGAGATGAACACAACCGAGGGTTAGAAACCACATATGTTAGGGTTATGTGTGAGGGTGTGCATTGTGTTTTTGTATGCATCATTCCCTACTTACTAAGCATTAGGCTTAGGTTTTGTGTTCTATGGTGTTGGTGGTGCCGTGTATACAGGTGAGATAGGCGAGGAAGCCCAGGACAAGGAAGCAGTCGGTGAGGTTCGAAGCATGCCGGTGCAGGTATTTGTCGGGGCGTCTTGACCATGGTCTTCGGGAAGAGGTGTGGGATTTTGGTAGCTTTGTTAGGGTTTTATTGCTTGTGTAAATGACGGGAGATGTTTACTATTTTGATTGGAACTTTGGAAATGGTTGTCTAGATATTTGTTTTAATGTTTTGGGGTTTATAAAATTAGATGTTATGCTGCTCGATTTTTCGTAAAGTAAACAACGTTCGTTTTAAACTATTTTCACATTTTCGCTAATGTTCTAGAGTCGGGTTTTCGGAGTTTTTACGTGTCGGGAAGTGGGATATGTTAGGGAAGGTTTTGAGTGAGTTTTAAGTGTTTTGTGTAGGGTAAAATTGATGGAAATTGGAGTATGATTTGATGAATTGATAAGGGGGATGAAAAAGGAGGTAGCCAATCGATCGGCGCAGAGCGCGATCAAGGGATTTATGCAAGAGTTGGTGGCCAAGGGATTTATATGGTCTAGCTGTTCTCCCTGGGCTGCACCTGTTTTGTTTGTTAAGAAGAAAGATCGGATCCCTTAGAATGTGCATAAACTATAGGGAATTGAATAAGTTGACAATCAAGAATAAATATCCATTGCCTCGAATTGATGATCTGTTTGACCTACTTCAAGGAGCCACAGTGTTTTCAAAAATTGACTTACGCTCGGGCTACTACTAGTTAAAAGTCAAGGCTGAGGATGTACCTAAGACTGCGTTCAGAACCCGATATGGACATTATGAATTTCTCGTGATGTCATGTTGATTGACGAACGCACCCGCAGCCTTTATGGACTTGATAAACCGAGTGTTTCGGAAATATTTGGACAAGTTCGTGATAGTATTTATAGACGATATTTTAATTTATTCACGGACTAAGGATGAGCACACAAAACATTTGAAATTTGTCCTGACAACTCTAAAACAGCAGCAGTTATATGCCAAATTCTCTAAGTGTGGCTAGATAGAGTCACCTTTCTAGGTCATGTTATCTCTGCTGATGGCATTTCTGTTGATCCAGTTAAAATTCAAGCCGTGAAAGATTGGCCACCACCAAGGAATGCAAGTGAAGTTCGGGATATTACAGAAAGTTTATCAAAGAATTTTTGATGATAGCCAAACCTCTAACGGTTTTAACGAAGAAAGACATCAAGTACTCGTGGATGGAAGCTTGTGAGAAGAACTTCCAGACGCTGAAGCAGAAGTTAACAACAGCACCTCTTTTGGTACTTCCGATGGGAGAAGGAAAGTTTAGTGTTTATTGTGACGCATCCAAGATTGGATTGGGGTGTGTGCTAATGCAAGAGGATAAAGTGATAGCGTATGCTTCCAGATAGTTGAAAAGTTATGAACATAATTATCTCACTCACTGATTTGGAGTTAGCTACTGTGGTTTTTGCACTAAAAATTTGGAGGCACTACTTATACGGTCAGCAGTTCGAGGTATTTTCGGACTGTAAAAGTTTGAAATATCTCTTTACTCAAAAGGAATTAAACATGAGGCAAAGACGTTGACTGGAATTTGTTAAGGATTATGATTTTAAATTAAGTACCACCTGGGTAAGGCCAATGCTGTAGCCAATGCATTAAGCAGGATGTCGACGACAATGCAGCCCGTAGTATCAGCCATGTCTGTACCTTTGAAGATGGAAGTTCAGAAATTTGAATTGGAAATAGTTCCTGAGTTGTCAGCCTTACTTGCTGATTTAACCATTCGACCAACTATTTTGGATAGAATCAAGGAGGCTCAAAAGATGAATTCGAAGGAGAAGGATGACATAGTGAGCAAATTGACGGACTTTCCTTCTGAGTTAAGTTATTCTGAGGATGGAATTCTAAAATTTAGAGATCGTTAGTACGTCCCTTTTGATGAGGAGTTACGAAAGTTAATATTTGTCGAGGCACACTCGTCTCTTTTCTCTGTGCATCCAGGCAATACCAAGATTTATCGAGACTTGAAGCTACACTATTGGTGGCCGAACCTAAAAAAGAATATAGCTAAGTATGTGGAGGCATGCATGGTATGCCAACAAGTCAAGGCAGAACATCAACGACCGGGGAGGCACTCTTCAACCTTTACCGATTCCCAAATGGAAATGGGAAAACATCGCCATGGATTTTATGGTGAATTTGCCGAAAACTACTAAAGGCCCCGATAGCATTTGGGTTATAATAGATAGATTGACGAAATAAGCTCACTTCTTACCGGTAAAGAGGACTTATACGATGGACCAATTTGCTGATTTTTATGTGCTAGGAGATCATTAGATTGCATGGAATTCTTATGACAATTGTCTCGGATCGTGATCCCTAGATTTACCTCAAGATTTTGGAAAATTCTACAAGGCTTGATGGGTACAAAGTTAACCTTCAGCACTGCTTTTCACCCTCAAACTATGGACAATCTGAACGGACAATTCAGATACTCGAGGATATGTTGAGAGCATGTGTGGTAGAATTTCAGGCAACATGGAGCCGTTACCAGCCTTTGGTTGAGTTTTCTAACAACAATAGTTACCAGTCCACTATTGGTATGGCACCTTACGAAGCATTATATGGCAGAAAATGTAGGTCGCCTTTATACTAGGACTGAAGTTGGTGAAGCAAAACTCTTAGGCCCCAAGATTTTACAGCAGATGTCGGACAAGATTGCCATTGTTAGAAAAAGAATGTTGTCTGCTCAAAGCCGGCAGAAAGAGTTATGCGGATCAGAGCAGAAGAGATCTTGAGTTTGCTATCGGAGATGTAGTTTTCCTTAAAATTTCTCTGTTTAGAGGAGTCATGAGGTTTGGAAAGAGAGGGAAGCTTAATCCTCGGTTCGTTGGACCATTTCCTATCTTGGCAAGGATTGGAAATACAGCATACAGGTTCCTACTGCCTTCATCTATGGACGGAGTCCACAATGTCTTTCACATATCAATGTTGAGGAAAATGCATACGCAATCCGACACAAGTTTTGGAACCGGTGGACATTGAAATTCAACCAACCTTAACGTATGAAGAGAAACCAGTGCGAATTCTTGATTCCTCAGTAAAGATGTTACGGAACAAAGAGGTCCCATTGGTTAAGGTGTTATGGAGGAATCACAACATCGAGAAAGCAACTTGGGAGAGACGACAAGATATGATGGACAAGTATCCTGAATTTTTCGTTTAAGTAATTTTTTAGGACAAAAATTTTGTTTAAGGAGGGAAGAATGTAACAACCAGCACCGTGGTCGGGAATCTTTTTCTTGAATATTTAAGGAGTGGTTTATGGAATAAGGAGTTTATAAAAGAAAAGTAGGTTTAAGGGCAAGAATTGTAATTAAAGTGAGCTGGATCGATATAAATAGAAAAAGGAAAGTCTAAAACCTCATTTAAACCCCTCTTGTAGCCGACTTTCCTCTCCAGGTGATTTTCCTCCTTCAGTAACCGATTTCTTCCTCCTCCTTCTTCGACGATTCAAAGCTCAGGTAAGGTTTAGAAGATTCATTTATTTAGTCTTCCATTTAGGAATGATTATTAGATTAATGTCTGAAGATTTAGAATCGGACAATGTTAGGATAATGACAATGCCTTGAGTTTTCTTAACGATGACAGTGATGATAGAGTTATGATGTGACAGCCCGAAACCGGATCCGAATCGGGTTCCGGGATCGGAGCCGTCACTCCGGGACATTTACAGGAAATAACAGTGACTATTTTTTTTTGAACAAATAGAACAGTCAAAACAGTGAACAGAGAGGGAGAACTGCAGTGGGTAATCGAAAACATTTACAGGGGAAGACAGAGTTCTCTGGAATGGAAAACAAACAGGTCTCATAAATGGATAACCGAACAGAAATAGCATAAAACTGGCGGAATATGTAGTTTTAAACGGAACCGGAGGAGAAATCAGTGGATGACGTCATCGGAAGAGGCAGACAACAGACGAAGCCGGCAGAAGGTGGTGACGTCAGCCGGAAGATGTTCTGACGTCATCGGAAGATAGAGGCAGTAAACGTAATCGGCAGAAGGTGATGACGTCATCGGAAGATGTGATGACGTCATCGGCAGATGGGAGCAGCTAACGGAATCGGCAGGCAGTAAACGTAATCGGCAGAAGGTGATGACGTCATCGGAAGATGTGATGACGTCATCGGCAGATGGGAGCAGCTAACGGAATCGGCAGGCAGTAAACGTAATCGGCAGAAGGTGATGACGTCATCGGAAGATGTGAAGACGTCATCGGCAGATAGAAAACTATAACAGAATTACTGTTTAGCAGAGGATATGAATAAGACAAAACGTGTACAGTATCTATCGGTAGATGAAGTTTAGACTTAGACTAAACTACACAAAAAAAATAACAGGCATCGGCAGGGGTGAAAACATAAGAAAACATTACTTACCGGTAGATATAAGCAAAATGTCCACCGGAAGATGAAATCGGAAGACAGTTTTAAAGGCAGAATTACAACTTTTGACAGAAAGACATATAGACAGAGAGCTTAAAAACAGAAGGCATAAAGGTTTCAAACCTTCATTCCAGATGACAGATTTCAAGAAAACAAACGGCATGGATAGCTCTAAAATTCGAGACTATCCATGCATAACCAAAAAAAAGAAACAAACACAGACAGTTCCAGAATACTTCAAGCATACACGCAACTGTCAAAAAATACAGAGGTTTTTAAAAAAAACAACACCTAAAGGAACTTTACACCGTTTATAATTCACAACAGAACTAAACAGACATGACCTACATTTCGGAATTCACAACAGGAGTTTTGAAAACATAAAAAAAATTACTACTTACACATTGGTTTTAAAGCCTCAAAAGCTATGCAGGACTTGACCTAACATTTCAAAAGACAATTCTCACAGGGATAACATTGGTCCGACTGCAGCAACCAATCACAATGAGCTCGATCCGCCAACTACATCAACTCATCAGCTTGAGGAGCAAGGTCCTCATCTGGAGCATCCGTACCTACAACAGGGAGTTCACCTATGAGCCTAGAGCTCAGTAAGGACACATCAGAAATAAATGCAGTGATGCATATGCTATGCATGAACGTTTCAAATACATGAACATTACTTTACATTACATTTCACTGGACAGGAAAGGTATAAGTGGGAGGAGGAGCTGGCGCAACAGGGTGTACATGCCACTTTCAGGACATAACAGGAGTACTTGACAGGATGCCAGTCCTCGTCCACACTTAACCGCACATTACATTACAGATTTTATCTTACTCACTTCAAAACCAGTGCTGAAAACATTTGCATGATTTTACAGGAAACGTGTATGCATGAATAAGTGCGATACTCAAACCTAACATTCACAGATGGCAGAATGAATACTACAGGGAAACAGAATATAATGGAAACATGTTTAACTTAAAACATAACCTAAAACCTATCTACCCGAACCATACCTAGTACCTCCAAGTTGTAGGGCCATAAGGGCCAACATAAACGTATGAACTTACCTGGTTGCTGCGGTGTCAGATGCTCGAATGTCCCTGGAATGCTTAGATCTGTAGCATGCATGAAGAGGTATAAAACAAGTTGCAATGCTAACAAATAACTTGGAAATTTATGCAGAAAACTCCACTCAGACTGGTAGAAAACAACAATGTGTTTCCACACAAAACTCGAGAGTTTTCTCCTAAATATCCTAACCTAAAACTTCAGTAAAACGCATACTTTTTGCTTGTCCAAATGTGTTAGCATTGGGAGATGTTTACCTTAGGCAGAAAACAAGGAAAACCCTAGGAGATCAAGGGTGTTTGGGTGAACTTTTGTCGCCTGGCCGAGAGAAAACAGAGGGAGAGAAGATGGAGAAGTGGAAACTTTCACGTAGGAGGGAAGAGAAGACATATCTTCTTCAACAAGTTGCCACTTGGCACTCATCCATTGGTTTGCTTCCACCTACCTTAATTACTTCCACATTTACCCTTCCAGTAGCTTTTAACCTAATTAATTTGTTTTGGTTACACATTAGTTTAGTTTCACTAAACATTTCCAACAACTCAACCAAAACATACGTTGTATAAATATAAATGTTAATCCCGCACAAATGCTTTCGGGAAAACAATTACATGGCAAAAATGCCGGGTGTTACATTCCACCCACCTTAATAGAAATTTTGTCCCCAAAATTTGCCTAAGCAAAGAAGTCTGGATATTGTGTTTTAACATCCTCCAGTCTTTCCCAAGTGGCTTCCTCCACATTATGGTTGCGCCATAAGACTTTCACCAACGGGACCACTTTGTTGCGCAATACTTTGACTGAGGTATCCAGGATCTGTATGGGCCTTTCTTCATATGTCAGGGTTGGCATAATGTCAACGTCCACATGCTCCACGATTTGAGTTGGATCTCGTACACATTTTCTCAGCATCGAGACATGGAAAACATCATGAACACCATCCATTGACGCTGGTAGTTGTAGTCTGTAGGCCATGCTTCCCACACGCTTCAAGATGGGAAAAGGCCCAATAAACCTTGGGCTTAGCTTCCCTTTCTTGCCGAATCTCATTATGCCCTTGAAAGGTGACACCTTCAAGAACACCTCATCACCTTCGGCAAACTCTAAGTCCCTTCTCCTGTGGTCTGCGTAACTTTTCTGTCGACTTTGTGCAGCTTGGATTCTTTGCTTAATCGCCGTTATTACCCCAGACATCTGTTGCAGTATTTCGGGGCCGATAAGCTTGGTTTCCCCGACTTCATCCCAACACAACGGGGATCTGCACTTTCTGCCATAAAGCGCTTCATATGGAGCCATACCGATCGTAGCCTGGTAGCTATTGTTGTAAGCAAACTCCACAAGTGGCAGGTATCTACTCCAAGGAGCGTGAAGTTCCAGCACGCACGCCCTTAACATATCTTCCAATGTCTGAATCGTTCTCTCGGATTGTCCATCCGTCTGCGGGTGAAATGCCGTGCTGAAGTCCAATCTAGTGCCCAAAGAGCTTTGCAAACTTTTCCAAAACCTGGAAGTGAATCTAGGATCGCGATCAGAGACGATTGACACAGGAACGCCGTGCAGCTTGACAATCTCATTAATGTACAGTTCTGCATACTGGTCCACGGTGAATGTCGTCTTCACGGGTAGAAAATGGGCAGACTTCGTCAATCTGTCCACTATGACCCATATACTATTATGGCCTTTTACTGTTCTTGGAAGTCCAACAACAAAGTCCATTGTAATGTTCTCCCACTTCCATTCAGGAATTGGAAGAGGCTGAAGCGTTCCAATCGGTCGTTGATGTTCAGCTTTGACCTGTTGACATATTAAACAAGACTCCACATACTTGGCCACTTCATTCTTCATATTCGGCCACCAGAAGTGAAGCTTTAGGTCCTGATACATCTTCGTACTTCCGGGATGTACAGAGAAAGGAGACGAATGGGCTTCCGATAAGATGTGTTTCCGTAGTTCTTCGTCTTTCGGAACATACCATCTGTTCTTAAACTTCAAAATTCCATCTCCCGAATAACTAAAATCGGAAGAAGCCCTTGGTACTCTGCTCACCATATCAGCCATCTCCTTTGAATTGGTCTTCTGGGCTTCCTTAATACGGTCCAGGACGGTGGGCCGTAGGGTTAAGTCTGCTAGTATGGCCGATAGCCCAGAAACTATCTCCATATCGAACTTCTGTATCTCCGTCCTCAAAGGCATTGATACGGCCGACATAACCGGTTGCATAGTAGTTGGCATCCTGCTCAGTGCATCAGCTACCACATTAGCTTTACCAGGGTGGTATTTGATTTCAACTTCGTAATCTTTTACAAATTCTAACCACCGCCTTTGTCTCATATTCAACTCTTTCTGAGTAAAGAGGTACTTCAAACTCTTGTGGTCAGAAAACACCTCACATGACTGTCCATATAGGTGGTGTCTCCATACTTTCAGCGCAAATACAACTGCCGCTAACTCAAGGTCGTGAGTAGGGTAGTTTTCCTCATGGCTCTTCAATTGTCTGGATGCGTATGCCACAACCTTTCCCTCTTGCATTAATACACATCCCAAGCCAACCTTTGACGCATCACAGTATACGCTGAATTTGCCATCTTCAACTGGCAATACTAGTAGAGGAGCCGTGGTTAACTTTTGCTTGAGTGTCTGAAAGCTCACCTCACACGCTTCAGACCACTTGAACTTGATTTCTTTCCTTGTTAAGCTGGTCATAGGCTTCGCGATCACAGAAAACCCCTTGATGAACTTCCTGTAATAACCAGCTAGTCCGATAAAGCTTCGTACTTCACTTGCATTTCTCGGTCTGGGCCAATCCCTCACAGCCTGAATCTTGGCCGGGTCCACAGATACTCCTTCAGCAGACACCACATGGCCCAAGAAATTAATCTTGCTTAACCAGAACTCGCACTTTGACAGCTTGGCATACAATTGATGCTGCTTTAGGACTGACAGTACCATAGCCAAGTGTTCCTCATGCTCGGCCTCACTCCTGGAATAAACCAGAATGTCATCGATGAAAACAATTACAAATTTATCCAGAAAGTCCTGGAATATCCTGTTCATTAGGTCCATAAATGCTGCCGGAGCATTAGTCAACCCGAACGACATCACCAAGAACTCGTAGTGTCCGTACCGGGTTCTGAAGGCAGTCTTTGGAATATCCTCAGCTCTGACCTTCAACTGGTAATAGCCGGAGCGTAAGTCAATCTTAGAAAATACCCGAGCCCCCTGTAGCTGATCAAACAAATCGTCAATTCTTGGCAACGGGTACTTATTCTTGATAGTCAACTTGTTCAGCTCACGGTAGTCAATACACATCCGTAGGGACCCATCCTTCTTCTTAACAAATAAGACGGGAGCACCCCACGGAGAGAAACTAGGGCGCACAAAACCCTTGTCCACTAACTCTTTCAACTGAGCCTTCAACTCCTTCAGTTCAACTGGTGCCATACGGTACGGATTCTTCGATACTGGTTCCGCACCAGGATACACATCGATCTCAAACTCGATTTCACGATCAGGTGGCAATCCCGGTAAGTCATCTAAGAAAACCTCTGAGAAGTCCCGGACTACCGGAATGTTTTGAAGTTCCACCTCATTTTGCCTTTGAACATCCACAACGTGGGCCAGAAATCCAATGCACCCTGACTTCATCAGTCGTTGAGCTTTCAAGGAAGATATCACAGGCATACGGTGTTTCTTCGGTACTGCCTGATAAGAGAATTCTACTTCATTTGGGCGCTTAAATGACACAAGCCCGGACCTACAGTTGATGGTGGCATAATGTCTAAATAGCCAGTCCATCCCCAGAATGACATCGTACCCTTTCATACCGATGACGATAAGATCGGCATAAAATTTCTGGTCTCCCACTGACACTATATCACCCCGTACAACCTGCTCGGAGTGCATGAACTCTCCGGACGGTAGCATAACGCTGTAGGGCTGATCTGAGGACGTACTACTAAACTTTTGTCTAACTACGAAGTCCATGGCCACAAACGAATGTGTGGCCCCCGTGTCCCACAAGGTATAAGCAGGCACATTACATACTAATATTGTACCTGTAATTGCTGTGTGCTGATCAGCATTATCGACGTCCTCCACCATTGCAAACACTCTAGGCATAGCACCAACCGGCCTTGTGTCAGGCACCGGACAATTCCGGACTTGATGGCCTTCTTTACCACACCGGAAACATTGACCAGTAAAGAGCCTGCAGTCTCCTGTATGATTCTTCTGGCAACGTGGGCAGATAGGAGGCTGAGGAGCTCCCATAGGTCTCTTCCCTTTGTCCTGGTAGGTAAGGGTCTCATTGGGCCTTTTAATGCCCCTGTTCTGTTGCTGTTGAGGATGTACATTCTGAATCTTTTGTTGTTGTTGTTGAGGAGTATTTCTTATAATCCCTCTCGGTGGTTCTCTCTGTCTCTGGGACTTTATTTCTAAGGCCTCCAGTTGATAAGCCTTTGCCACCACTTTCACATATGGTGCCTCATCAAAACCTCCAGTCGTGATTCCTCGCAGAAGGTCCATCTTTAAACCTTGAATAAACTGGTGCACCTTGTTCTCATCAGTGGCCACCATGTGTGTTGCATATCGGGATAGCGACTCAAATTTCTGAACATACTCGGCCACAGACCCATACTGTCGCAGCCGAGAAAACTCAAGCAACTTCTCCTTTCTCACTCCTCGGTCAAAGTACTTCTCGTAGAAAATCCCCTTGAACCCTTCCCAGCTCAATGCCATTGTAGACGACTGTACTGCATCCCACCAGAATCCAGCACTCTCAGTGAGATGGAACGTGGCACAAGTAACCTTCTTGTTGTCTTCTACTTCTGCATAACTGAACATCTTCTCCATAGTTCGAATCCAGGTTTCAGCACGGGTCGGGTCTGTAGACAACCCATCAAATGAGGGTGGCTGAAGTCGCCGGAATCTGTCTCCACTATTGTCTCGCGGTGCATTATCACGATTGTTATTTCCATGGTTATTGTTTCTGTCGTCTTCTCTGGCCATCATTCGATCAACCATGCGGGATTGTACTCCCACCAGCTCCGTCAATCGGTCTATGGCCCGAGAGCTTTCACTGGATTCTTCCTGATGTCCTCTCACCATTTCTAAGATAGTCCTATAAGAATAACAAAATAACCTAATTTAATAAACAAAACTTTTACAGGAATTTAAACACTTACAGTTGGTGGAGCGATCTCACGTGGCGGGTTGCGCAGTCAGACATTTCACAGAATCGGTTTTAAAACCGTGTTTCTCTGATACCATAACTGTGACAGCCCGAAACCGGATCCGAATCGGGTTCCGAGATCGGAGCCGTCACTCCGGGACATTTACAGGAAATAACAGTGACTATTTTTTTTTGAACAAATAGAACAGTCAAAACAGTGAACAGAGAGGGAGAACTGCAGTGGGTAATCGAAAACATTTACAGGGGAAGACAGAGTTCTCTAGAATGGAAAACAAACAGGTCTCATAAATGGATAACCGAACAGAAATAGCATAAAACTGGCGGAATATGTAGTTTTAAACGGAACCGGAGGAGAAATCAGTGGATGACGTCATCGGAAGAGGCAGACAACAGACGAAGCCGGCAGAAGGTGGTGACGTCAGCCGGAAGATGTTCTGACGTCATCGGAGATAGAGGCAGTAAACGTAATCGGCAGAAGGTGATGACGTCATCGGAAGATGTGATGACGTCATCGGCAGATGGGAGCAGCTAACGGAATCGGCAGGCAGTAAACGTAATCGGCAGAAGGTGATGACGTCATCGGAAGATGTGATGACGTCATCGGCAGATGGGAGCAGCTAACGGAATCGGCAGGCAGTAAACGTAATCGGCAGAAGGTGATGACGTCATCGGAAGATGTGATGACGTCATCGGCAGATGGGAGCAGCTAACGGAATCGGCAGGCAGTAAACGTAATCGGCAGAAGGTGATGACGTCATCGGAAGATGTGATGACGTCATCGGCAGATGGGAGCAGCTAACGGAATCGGCAGGCAGTAAACGTAATCGGCAGAAGGTGATGACGTCATCGGAAGATGTGAAGACGTCATCGGCAGATAGAAAACTATAACAGAATTACTGTTTAGCAGAGGATATGAATAAGACAAACGTGTACAGTATCTATCGGTAGATGAAGTTTAGACTTAGACTAAACTACACAAAAAAAATAACAGGCATCGGCAGGGGTGAAAACATAAGAAAACATTACTTACCGGTAGATATAAGCAAAATGTCCACCGGAAGATGAAATCGGAAGACAGTTTTAAAGGCAGAATTACAACTTTTGACAGAAAGACATATAGACAGAGAGCTTAAAAACAGAAGGCATAAAGGTTTCAAACCTTCATTCCAGATGACAGATTTCAAGAAAACAAACGGCATGGATAGCTCTAAAATTCGAGACTATCCATGCATAACCAAAAAAAAGAAACAAACACAGACAGTTCCAGAATACTTCAAGCATACACGCAACTGTCAAAAAATACAGAGGTTTTTAAAAAAAACAACACCTAAAGGAACTTTACACCGTTTATAATTCACAACAGAACTAAACAGACATGACCTACATTTCGGAATTCACAACAGGAGTTTTGAAAACATAAAAAAAATTACTACTTACACATTGGTTTTAAAGCCTCAAAAGCTATGCAGGACTTGACCTAACATTTCAAAAGACAATTCTCACAGGGATAACATTGGTCCGACTGCAGCAACCAATCACAATGAGCTCGATCCGCCAACTACATCAACTCATCAGCTTGAGGAGCAAGGTCCTCATCTGGAGCATCCGTACCTACAACAGGGAGTTCACCTATGAGCCTAGAGCTCAGTAAGGACACATCAGAAATAAATGCAGTGATGCATATGCTATGCATGAACGTTTCAAATACATGAACATTACTTTACATTACATTTCACTGGACAGGAAAGGTATAAGTGGGAGGAGGAGCTGGCGCAACAGGGTGTACATGCCACTTTCAGGACATAACAGGAGTACTTGACAGGATGCCAGTCCTCGTCCACACTTAACCGCACATTACATTACAGATTTTATCTTACTCACTTCAAAACCAGTGCTGAAAACATTTGCATGATTTTACAGGAAACGTGTATGCATGAATAAGTGCGATACTCAAACCTAACATTCACAGATGGCAGAATGAATACTACAGGGAAACAGAATATAATGGAAACATGTTTAACTTAAAACATAACCTAAAACCTATCTACCCGAACCATACCTAGTACCTCCAAGTTGTAGGGCCATAAGGGCCAACATAAACGTATGAACTTACCTGGTTGCTGCGGTGTCAGATGCTCGAATGTCCCTGGAATGCTTGGATCTGTAGCATGCATGAAGAGGTATAAAACAAGTTGCAATGCTAACAAATAACTTGGAAATTTATGCAGAAAACTCCACTCAGACTGGTAGAAAACAACAATGTGTTTCCACACAAAACTCGAGAGTTTTCTCCTAAATATCCTAACCTAAAACTTCAGCAAAACGCATACTTTTTGCTTGTCCAAATGTGTTAGCATTGGGAGATGTTTACCTTAGGCAGAAAACAAGGAAAACCCTAGGAGATCAAGGGTGTTTGGGTGAACTTTTGTCGCCTGGCCGAGAGAAAACAGAGGGAGAGAAGATGGAGAAGTGGAAACTTTCACGTAGGAGGGAAGAGAAGACATATCTTCTTCAACAAGTTGCCACTTGGCACTCATCCATTGGTTTGCTTCCACCTACCTTAATTACTTCCACATTTACCCTTCCAGTAGCTTTTAACCTAATTAATTTGTTTTGGTTACACATTAGTTTAGTTTCACTAAACATTTCCAACAACTCAACCAAAACATACGTTGTATAAATATAAATGTTAATCCCGCACAAATGGTTTCGGGAAAACAATTACATGGCAAAAATGCCGGGTGTTACATATGATTATCGTCGATTGTTTAGACCCTGAGAAATTTGAATCTAGTAGTATAGATGCTAATGCGATTAAGGTTAATGAAGGTTAAGCTCTGCACACTAGGTGCTCAGTGAAATGCCTTAGAGGTTTAAGCTAGATTCTAGGATGATTTCTTTAGCTAAGATTTTACCAGCTCTGAGTTTAGATTATTCAGGATATATTTAACATTGGAGTATGAAATGTCTTAGGTGGAGAAGGATTCAAGTGAAGGCACGACATAACTAAGGAGTCCAGGTAAGTGAGTGTGTTAGGGAGCCGGCTGTTAGGGCCTTACATCACAAGGATACTAGGATTGTGGTTTTGGTGATTTTTTTGATGTCTATGATCGGTTGAGTGTTATGCTGAGATAAGTATAGTTTCAAGACATGTTATTCGATGATGGTTTGCTTCCTATAGTGTAATGTTCTCTTACTCATTCATGTACATGCATCATGCTTTCTCCGCTAATACACGAAAATGTTTTACATGTGTGATTTATGTAAAGAATTGAAAAGAAAAGACTAAGATTATGTAATGGATCAGTGCGGGTAGTAAGCAAGTATGGCACATGGCATGTTTATGGCAAGTTATGTGGTCTACGAGATAGACGAGGGCAAGTTATGTGGTCTACGAGGTAGACGAGGGCAAGTTAGTGCCTGTGCCTACTCTTACGTAAACCCCCCTTTTCCTTTATGTACGAAACAAGAACAAGAACATGAACAAGAACATGATTCCCATGATATGATCAAGAACACGAACATGAATATGACTTCCATGATTTGCATAAAGAACCTGAATATGATTTTATTGAGTATGCATTCATGAGTATTCATATATATGTTGCACTCCTTACTAAGCATTAGGCTTATAGTTTAAACCTTATGATGTAGGTGACGAGTTGGAAGGTGAGGACCTCAAACCGTATGAAAATATCTAAGTCAGGTTGCTGGATGGTGCACATGGCGTGGATTTTGTTGCTGGGTGGTGATTTTGGCCCGTGGAGTGTTGCTCTTAGCATATTTTAGTACGATCTATGATACTGAAGTATAAGTGAGATAAAGTTTTCTTATAATAATGAATGTTTGGGTTGTCTAGTACAATTTCATGGTTTAAAGAGGATTTTAAGACTAAAGATTCATCTATTTTTTTTTAAGTCTTCCGCTACACATGTTTAAGTTTTATGAGTAAGAATGATTTCTGTGAATTGAGATGTGAGATTACTTATAGAGTCAGTTCTAAAGAGCTAGCCGAACGTTTGCCAGGAGAGGCGATCGAACAGTTTTCTATGTGTTCTGTTTTGTAAGTAAAAATAGTCGTCCAGAGTCGTAAGTAAAAATAGTCATCCAGAGTTGTAAGTCAAAATAGTCGTACAGAGTTGTAAGTAAAAATATAAATCGTTGTCCAGAGTTACTTGGACGAATACGTCGTCCAAAGTAAGTTGTCACGTGACTGTGGACGATGAAATCACATGGTCTGTGGACGACAAACTTAAGTAAGTCTATGGACGTTAGTCTGTGGACGATGAGTTTATGTAACTCGTGTGTAATAAAGTCACGTGGACCATGGACGATAAAGTCACGTGGACCGTGGACGATATATTTAATTAAGTCCATGGACGTTTGTCTGTGAACGATCAAGTTACTTGAACAGAGAGCGATAAAGTTTAACAGTCAGTGCACGAAAATGTCAAAGTAGTCCGTGGACAATTATGTTGATCGATCTTGTGGATAAGATTGTTACCCAATGTACGTCGTCCAACTTTGAGAATGATTTAAATTATGGGAGTTTGAGATATCAACCTCCTCGGAACGTTCAGTTGTTTGTCTGAGTTAAACGTCCACGAGTTTTATTTTTTTAAAAAAATTACTAGTAGTTGTTCGAAGATTTAAATGAATAAGTTATGTTGAGAACCTGCCTCGACCCACTGGGATCGTGACAGGCCAGAATAGCTTTGGCATCGCTATCACAATTTGGAGCTCAAGAAGTTAATCTCTGTTACTAGACAAAAAGCAGGGTGCTTTCTTTCTATTACTCTCATACTTTCTCTTCGTGTCTGTTTTTTTCATTTTTTAGCTCATTCAAGATGATTATAGTGGCTACAAAAATCTGTTACAAGAGTTAGCTCAGAAAAAAATAACAGCAATAAAAATAATAACAATAACAATAACAATAATAACAATAATTTATAGACGGTAAATTGATTTTAGACAATCACAAATCTGTTGCTAAATACACTTATATGCAACTATGGTTTTAGTTTTAAGGAAAGTTGCATAAGTTTTCTTATGCACATAAAATAACAATAAAGTTGACATAGTATTTTATAATATCGATGTTGTCTTGCTTTTGCAAATTTATTGTCTCTTGGAGTTCTTCTAAGTTTGTTATGGAATAGGGAGTCATTGACTTACTCATTAGTTCTCTTTCCTTTTTATCTTTATTTTTATTTTTTATTTTTACAATTCATATTTCTTTTATTGATAGAACCAAAAGGTATGTACAAGCATTAACAACAACATTAGGCTCAAAAGAAAAATTTAAAATTCCCCGTGTACTCGTGTGAGCGTGAGGGGCCTTCTCAAGCTAGCCAATTCAAGTGTGATGTGACAATTGACGAAAAGACGTACATGAGTGATGATTCTTTCTCCACGAAAAAAGATGCGGAAAATGAAGTGGCCAGAATAGCTTTGGCATCGCTATCACAATTTAGAGCTCAAGAGGTTAATCTCTATTACTAGACAAAAAGCAGGGTGCTTTCTTTCTATTACTCTCATACTTTGTCTTTGTGTTTGTTTTTTTCATTTTTTAGCTCATTCAAGATGATTACAATTGCTACAAAAATATGTTACAAGAGTCAGCTAAAAAAAAATAACAACAATAATAATAAAAACAATAACAATAACAATAATAACAATAACAATAATTTATAGACGGTAAATTGATTTTAGACAGTCACAAATCTGTTGCTAATTACACTTATATGCAACTATGGTTTTAGTTTTAAGGAAAGTTGCATAAGTTTTCTTATGCACATAAAATAACAATAAACTTGACATAGTAATTTATAATATCGATGGTGTATTATTTTTGCAAATTTATTGTCTCTTGGAGTTGTTCTTAGTTTGTCATGGAATAGGGAGTCATTGACTTACTCATTAGTTCTCTTTCCATTTTATCATTATTTTGTTTTATTTTTACAATTGATATTTCTTTTATTGATAGAACCAAAAGGTATGTACAAGCATCAACAACAACATTATACTCAAAAGAAAAATTTGAAATTCCCCGTGTACTCGTGTGAGCGTGCGGGGCCTTCTCATTCTAGCCGCTTCAAGTGTGATGTGACAATTGACGGAAAGACGTACATGAGTGACGATTCTTTCTCCACGAAAAAAGATGCAGAAAATGAAGTGGCCAGAATAGCTTTGGCATCGCTATCACAATTTGAAGCTCAAGAGGTTAATCTCTATTACTAGACAAAAAATAAGGTGCTTTTTTTCTAGGATAATTATCGATTTGAACCCTATACTATATACGTTTTTTCATTTCAGCCCCTGTACTAAAAAAATCGGCAAATCAAATCCTGTACTTTGATTCTGTTATTAGTTTTGACCTTCTATTAACAATTTCATTAAACCCTCATTTAAAAAACTAACAAACGATTTTGGATTCAATTGAAAGTTTTACCACATGTTCACTATTTAATGAGAAGTTAATCTGGAAATTGTCGTGATTTTTTAACACATGTAAGTTTTATTGGAATTTTATTTTAGTATTTTATAAAAATATTATAATAAATCATACAAATTTTAGAAAATCACGGAACTTTTTCTATTATCTACCCATGATAAGTTCAACATGTGAAAAAGTTTTCAAATAAATCAAATATTTTTTGGTATTTGTTTAAAATCTAATTCTTAAAGTAAAGAAGAAACTGAGATAAATTTGACAAAATACCAAAAATATTGGATTCATTTGAAACTTTTTCCAAATGTTCACAATATTATGGGTAGATAATAAAAAAATTTTGCAATTTGTTAAAACTTGTATGATTTATTGTAATATTTTTAAAACATACTAGAATAAAATTACAATAAATCGTAGATGTGTAAAAAAATCACGAAAATTTTCACATTATCTTATCATTAAGTAATGAACATGTGGTAAAACTTTCAACTGAATCTACGATCATTTGGTAGTTTTTTCAGTGAGAGTGTAATAAAATTGTTGATAGAAGGTCAAAACTGATAACAGAATCAAAGTACAGGGTTTGGTTTGTCGATTTTTTTAGTACAAGGGCCGAATTGAAAAAACGTGTATAGTACAGGGTTCAAATCGATAGTTTCCCATTTTTCTATTACTCTTATACTTTGTCTTTGTGTTTGTTTTTTTCATTTTTTAGCTCATTCAAGATGATTAAAGTTGCTACAAAAATCTATTACATGAGTTAGCTAAAAAACAAATAACAACAATAATAATAAAAACAATAACAATATTAACAATAATTTATAGACGGTAAATTGATTTTAGACAGTCACAAATCTGTTGCTAAATACAGTTATATGCAACTATGGTTTTAGTTTTAAGGAAAGTTGCATAAGTTTTCTTATGCACATAAAATAACAATAAAGTTGACCTAGTATTTTATAATATCGATGCTGTATTGTTTTTGCATATTTATTGTCTCTTGGAGTTGTTTTTAGTTTGTCATGGAATAGGGAGTCATTGACTTACTCATTAGTTCTCTTTCCATTTTATCATTATTTTGCTTTATTTTTACAATTGATATTTCTTTTATTGATAGAACCAAAAGGTATGTACAAGCATCAACAACAACTATGCTCAAAAGAAAAATTTTGAAATTTCCCGTGTACACGTGTGAGCGTGCGGGGCCTTCTCATTCTAGCCACTTTAAGTGTGATATGACAATTGACCGAAAGACGTACATGAGTGTTGATTCTTTCTCCACGAAAATGAAGTTGCCAGAATAGCTTTGGCATCGCTATCACAATTTGGAGCTCAAGAGGTTAATCTCTATTACTAGACAAAAAATAGGGTGCTTTTTTTCTAGGATAATTATCAATTTGAACCCTGTACTATACACGTTTTTTCATTTCGGCCCCTGTACTAAAAAAATCGGCAAATCAAACCCTATACTTTGATTCTGTTATCAGTTTTGACCTTCTATCAACAATTTCATTAAACCCTCATTGAAAAAACTAACAAACGATTTTAGATTCAGTTGAAAGTTTTACCACATATTCACTATTTAATGAAAAGGTAGTCTGAAAATTTTCGTGATTTTTTAACACATGTACAATTTATTGGGATTTTATTTTAGTATTTTATAAAAATATTATAATAAATCATACAAATTTTAGAAAATCACGGAACTTTTTCTATTATCTACCCATAGTAAGCTCAACATGTGAAAAAGTTTTCAAACAAATCAAATATTTTTTGGTATTTGTTTAAAAATTAATTTATAAAGTAAAAAATAAATTGAGATAAATTTAACAAAATACCAAAAGACATTGGATTTATTTGAAACTTTTTCCAAATGTTCACAATATTATATGTAGATAATAGACAAATTTTCGCCTTTTTTTAAAATTTGTATTATTTATTGTAATATTTTTAAAACATTCTAGAATAAAATTACAATAAATCGTAGATGTGTTAAAAAATCACAAAAATTTACAGATTATCTTGTCATTAAGTAATGAACATGTGGTAAAACTGTCAACTGAATCTACGATCATTTGGTAGTTTTTTCAATGAAAGTCTAATAAAATTGTTGATAGAATGTCAAAACTGATAACAGAATCAAAGTATAGGGTTCGGTTTGTCGGTTTCTTTAGTACAGGGGCCGAATTGAAAAAATGTGTATAGTTCAGGGTTCAAATCGATAATTTCCTATTTTTCTATTACTCTCATACTTTGTCTTTGTGTTTGTTTTTTTTCATTTTTTAGCTCATTCAAGATGATTACAGTTGCTACAAAAATCTGTTACAAGAGTTAGATAAAAAACAAATAACAACAATAATAATAAAAACAATAACAATAACAATAATAACAATAACAATAATAACAATAATTTATAGACGGTATGTGACTGCCCGAAACCGAACCCGATCGGGGTCCGGGATCGAAGCCATCACTCCGGGACAGTTAATAGAAAACGGAGACTATATTTTTGTTTATGTACATTAAACTTTTAAAACATTTACAGAGGGAGAGAAAGTTCTCTGGATTCGAAATCAAACGAGAAAACAGTTAACAGAATCGGAACGCAAAATGGATGATAGAAGAAAAGAAGGAAGTGATGAAAACAAAAGTAAATAAACTGGCAGAAGGCGTTGACGGAAGAAGCAGGCATCGAGTGGAATCGGTGGATGCAAGCAGAAATGATACTGGAAGATTTAGGCAGATGACGTGGCCGGATGATGTCATCGGAAGATGTAGGCAGCAGATGGAATCGGAATGTGTGATGACGTCATCAGAAGATGTGATGACGTCATAGGCAGATACAGATAGTAAACGTAATCGGCAGAAGGTGATGACGTCAGCCGGAAGATGGATGACGTCACCGGAAGAAGCAGGCAATAAACGGAATCAGCAGGAGCAAAACCTAAAACAGAATTACTGTTTGTCAGTGGATGTAGATACGACAAAAGATGAACAGTGATAACCGGTGGATGTGAACTACAAACAGAATTGAGTTCACCGGTGGATGTAATAAGACAAAATAGATGACGTCAGACGGTAGATGTAGGCAAAATTCCTACCGGTAGATGTAATCGGAAGACATATTTTTAAAGACAAAGTTTGACAGCTTTTAACAGGAAGACTTACCAAAAGAGAGCATAAAAAAAAGAACAGAAAAAAAACATGAAAGACTCAGATTCTCAAACCAATTCAAAACGTGGTTCTCGAGCACAACAGAAGGCATAAAAACTTCAAACTTCAGAGACTGATTTAAAAAAAACATAACTTGAACTAATGTTTAAAGGAACACGGCAGGATTTTCAAGAAAACAGACTGCATGGATAACTCTAAAACCAGAAGTCATCCATACACAAGCTAATAGATAATATCCCAAACAATTCCAGAATATTCAGAACATGAATTCAACTGTCAAATACAGTAGTTTTAAAAACTTAGACATCAAAATCTGTACATTGTTTTAAAATCTGAGGATCAGTACAGAACCTAACATATATTTGTAGACTTTCCCAAAACGGAAGTTTTTACAGAGTTTTTACAACGAAGCCAGAATTTTCAGAAAACTTTACAGATATAGACTATGCTTTAAAAATTTAAACCTCAGGACAAAATTTGTGTCTGGCTGCAACAACCACCCCCGAGAGCTCAAACCACCAGCCACCTATTCATCTGACTAAGGCACAAAGTCCTCATTTCCGGGTTCAGTACCTACATCAAAGAGTTCACCTATGAGTCTAAAACTCAGTAAGAACATAATAGATATGCAGTGATGCAAAATGCTATGCATGCGGTTTTCAGAAATACAGTGACAGTATAGTACATTATGTTTCAGTGGCAGAGAGGTATAAATGGGGCTTATAGGGGAACTGACAATCTGTAGAATTAGTGAGTGCACGATAGGCACATACAATAATACAGTATACATATATATAATAGTACAGTAACAGTGGGTCAGTCCCCGTCCCGCACTTAACCGGTTCATTTTAGTCAGATTTTATCTTATTTAGTTTCAAACAGTGTACAGAAAACATTTGCATGTCTTTCAGAGAAAACGTGTATGCATGAACGGTGCTTGAACTTAAACAGGCAGACAGCAGAAATAAGATAGTAGAAAGTAAATCAAAGCCAGACATTTCAGAACATAACTCTAACTTTTCTACCCAAAACAACCCGACATAACAGAAAACCTAGTACCTCCGTGATGTAAGGCCTTAAGGTCCTAATCTATGCGTATGAACTTACCTGTCTGCTGCGGTGTCAGAAGTCTTGAACGTCTCGGTTTCAGTAGTTTGTGAACCTTCACGGAAGAAAACAGAAAAATGCAGGAGAAGCAAAGTGTGGAGCTTTGTTTCAATCGCCTGCAAGAGAGAGAACAGAGAAAGAAGAGAAGAAGTAGAGAAGTGAATTGAAGGTTTCACGTAGGAGGAAGAACTTAGCTTCTTCACCAAGTCGCCAGATGTCACTCAACCATTGGCTATCTCCCACCAACCTTAATTTCTCTCCAATTTACCCTTCCATGCATTTTAAACTTAGTGTTTAGTTTAGTTACACATTAGTTTGGTTCTCCCCTCACTAAATGCTTCAACATTTTACAATGAAGTTGTTATCGTATTTATGGCAATTTAAATCCATACAATAATTCAACAGATTATTACATGGCCAAAATGCCGGGTGTTACACGGTAAATTGATTTTAGACACTCACAAATCTGTTGCTAAATACACTTATATGCAACAATGGTTTTAGTTTTAAGGAAAGTTGCATAAGTTTTCTTATGCACATAAAATAACAATAAAGTTGACATAGTATTTTATAATATCGATGTTGTATTGTTTTTGCAAATTTATTGTCTCTTGGAGTTGTTCTTAGTTTGTCATGGAATAAGGAGTCATTGACTTACTCATTAGTTCTCTTTCCATTTTTTAATTATTTTGCTTTATTTTTACAATTGATATTTCTTTTATTGATAGAACCAAAAGGTATGTACAAGCATCAACAACAACATTATGCTCAAAAGAAAAATTTTAAATTCCCCGTGTTTTCGTGTGAGCGTGCGGGGCCTTCTCATTCTAGCCGCTTCAAGTATGATGTGACAATTGACAGAAAGACGTACATGAGTGACGATTCTTTCTCCACGAAAAAAGATGCAGAAAATGAAGTGGCCAGAATAGCTTTGGCATCGCTATCACAATTTGGAGCTCAACAGGTTAATCTCTGTTACTAGACAAAAAATAGGGTGTTTTTTTTCTATTACTCTCATACTTTGTCTTTGTGTTTGTTTTTTTCATTTTTTAGCTCATTCAAGATGATTACAGTTGCTACAAAAATCAGTTACAAGAGTTAGCTCAAAAAAAAATTCTAACTAGTGAATTTTTGCAGAATGAGCGCCCCCTTAAGGGGAAGAGGCCGAGGTCGGAATATTATTATTATTGCTATTATTGTTATTGTTATTGATATTATTGAAATTCCCCAAGTCTTGGTGTGAGCGAGAAGGGCCTTCTCATGCTAGCCGCTTCAAGTGTGATGTGACAATTGAGGGAAAGACTGTAACACCTGATTCTTTACGGGATTTTGTAAATTGTTTATATAATGACATTTTTGTTATTCTGTTAAATTAAGTCGGTTTCGTGAAAAGAAAGCGTTATTAGAATCCTAATAATTAATATGGATTTTAAGAAAATTTTGGGAATTTTAGGAGTTGTAACGTTAATTTTATTGAAATTACGTTTCTCGTAAATAAAAAGGACGTTGTGGTAAAAATAGTAAAAGAGGTCTGATTTGCGAACGGACAGTTTTAATGGAACCCTAGTAATAAGTTGGATTTATTGGCGAAATAAGAAAGTTTGGAGAAACCGAATCGTTAGCTAAATAACGAAACAAAGGACAAAACGAATAGAAAATCAAAGGAAGGGCAAAAAGGTAATTTTCCAGGACAATTTTATTAAAATCACAATTTCCTTCTTCTTCCTCCACCACTTCACGACTTCTCTGTGTTTCTCCCTCTCTGTGTTTCTCCCTCTCTCCTTCGGCGATTTCTTTCTCCCTCACGGCGATCTCTCCCTTCCAACGGCGTTTCCTCTCCAATCAACGTCCGTTCTTCACGTTTTCTTCTCTAATCCCTACCCTAGGTACGATTCTAAGGTTTTAGAAAGGTTTATTTTGATTTTTACGGAGTTTAAACGATTAGGGTTTCATTTAGGGTTTTGCGAAAAATGTGATTTTATGTTTGAAATCGATAGAGTTACCGTATTTATGAATATAATGGACATATTGAGCGTATTGAACGAAGGTTGGTCTATTTGTTGTGGAATATTAAGGTTTGATGAATTTTTGAGATTTGGAAAACTCTGTTAATGGAAGTTTTGAGGTGTCGAGCGTGAATCGCTCGATAAAAAATGCCTCAATGAGTTAAATTAGAGTTTTAGGAAATTTCATTAGTCAAGAGTTTCGTAAGTTTAGACGTTTATTGGTTTAGACTCGTTTTAACGACAAATATTGTGAAATTGCCTTAGGTAAACGACGGTCGTGGACGGAGCTAGAAGTTCAACGCGCACGAGGTAAGTTCTCGTGACTTACTCTGGCCGATTGGCCTACACCGTATATCAAAGTCGCGTCGAGGGTTATTGTGGAATTGTTTGTTTAAATGCTTTGGTTGGGTAGTTAAGATTAGTTCTTTTATAGGATATGCTTTTAATTGCTTTTATTGTCTCGATGGTACGTATGATGTATGTTTACTTTAAGCACGTAATTGTCCATGCATCACGGTTTTCAATTATGCATAGAAAATGAATTTCCGCACTATGTTTTTAAGAAAATGGCGATGTGGCCTGAAAGGGGGCTATTGACCTATTGTGAAGGCTGAGAAGGGCCGGTCACAATACCGCATCTAATAAGAACCCATGTATGTCATATGGTCATGCGAGGTGGGGCTCAGGCATGGCTGTGCGTGTTACAAGTATGTACCCCCCTCCGCTAGGTGGAAAGGGTTGTCCAACCGCAAGATGTGCCCTCTCCATTTAGCGGGTTGAGATCTCGGTGACAACCTATGTAAAGATAAGAAAATATTGCATGATTTCTGAAACTCATTTGAACCCGCCCCGGCTCGGTGCGTCACATTGCAAACCCAACCCGCGTTTAAAATGACATTTTTAAAAAATTTAAAATCAAAACGGACGGCTTAATGCCTAAAATTTGATAAACCAAAACATGCAATTTAAAACCAAAAATCAAACTAGTTTCAAGCCCCAAATACTTACGACCATTACGAAAATAGTTTTAAACACAATCGACTTGCAAAATAAAATCATTTACAACAAAACTTTCCAAAACATTTAAGAAAGCATTTACAACAAACCTTCCACTTTTTCTAACTTATTTCCAAAACAAAATTTTACAAAACACTTACAAAAAAACCCATCCACAACAAGGCATTCCCCAACAATAGCCTGCACCGGCAGACTCCGTACTCCTGCAACTGCGGCCTAATCCTTGGCTGACTCATCTACCTCACTTGTGAAGAACTCATCACCTACACCATAGAACACAAAACGTAAGCCTAATGCTTAGCAAGTAGGGAATAACAAATGCAACAACACAATGCAATCAACCTAACACATGCAGTTTCTACCACTCAGTTGTGCTTGTTTGCTGTTCGTTGCTGTTCATTACTTTAATCGTTTCATAAGCCGTGTGATTTGAGTAGGCACACATCCATAACCGTCTTGGACGGCCAAACTCAGAATCACCAGAGCAAGACTAGACAGCTCTCATCCCATAACCTTCTGGGATGGCCATACATAATCTCCCTCGTCGATCGTAGAATCCTATAACCGTCTAGGAATTCATACTCATGACATTTACGTATTTTAGCCAATCATCCTTCATAGAGTTCCCTTCGGGGTGCTACACACCAGCACCGTATCCCGACACGGCACACTATTCCAGATTGCGTATTTTAGCCGGTCTCTAATAGAGTTCCCTTCGGGGTGCTACATACCAGCACCGTATCCCGACACGGCACACTATTTGAGATGCATTTTACAATTCACTTTATCTCATTATGTTCACACTCACAAACAACCATGCAAGAAACTCGTATTTTTGTTTAACTGAAAACCATGATGCATGCCAACGAATATGCAACCAAACACAACACAAAATAAATAACCCTACCGTTCTATGGTGTAGGCCCGAAGGCGAGAGAATAGCTACCACTACTTACCTGGTGTCTCACCACGTTCTCGCTAACTCCATCCGACCAAATTACACGCTCGATCACCTAAACAACGAAAACTTAGCTTGATAAGTTACCAATACATTCTAAGAAATTCTTAAACCTAAAACTAACCAACAATTAAAACAATCTCACACTTAAACCCGATTTTTACCCAAATTTGACCGTCAAACTTCAAACGATCATAACTTTCTCATTTTTCAACGGATTTTGACGTGCCACCCCAATTCGGAAACCTCTAAACGTCTCCTATCCATTGAAACACTCAAATTAACCAAACAATTCACTTAGCCAACCCGAAAATTCCAAAGACAGAATCGGCCCACTTAAGTTAAAAACCAGTTTTTCCCAAACTCCTTTCCAATTCTCAATCTAACTCCATAAATCACCTAATCCAATCCATCCAACAATTAAATGATCAAAATAGGAAAGAAAACCAACATTGAAACTCAATTTTCGGACTCCATGAATTAGGGTTTTCAAACCCTCACCAAAATCACTTAAAACTCACTAAAAACTTCAACAAACTTCACCTAAAGTGCATAAAACCAAAACCCACTCATTTTACCTTGGGATCACCTTGAGAAATTGAAGAAAGGAAGAGGTGAAGGGGCGGCTATGGAGGATGAAGGGAGAGAGCCGAAAAGATGAAGAAAAAAATGAGAAAAACAAACTTTTAATACCACTTTTTCCTCTTTTTCTTTTCCTCCACTTAATTCTGTAAAATTCCAATTTCAACCCTCCCCTTTACTCCTTGATTTCCAACGTGAATAACCTTTAAATTCCCCCCTTTTTATTCATTTATTTCCTTTACAAAATTTTCCTATTGGTTGTTAAGTCTTTTGACTTTTCAACTCTTGACTTTTCTTCAACCATTTACTTTTATTTTACCTTGTCAACATTCATTTCTTCTCTTTGCCTTATTCCTCATTCCCATCATCACTTAACCTTAATCTCATACTTAGCATAATCTAGGCTAAGCACGTAATAGGAAATTCCCGGGTGTTACAGAATATATGCAGGGAAGAAGGATGAAGAAAGAAAGGATGGGGAGCAAGTCCTCTAGAAATCAGATTCCAGAGGACATGCCAATTGATCGCCATCGATCAGCATGATCGATCGCCGCTCTCTGGATTTTCCAGAGAGTGGGACGATCGATCGCCCCTAACTTTTATATGGGCGATCGATCGCCACAATGAGGGGCGATCGATCACCCCTCAATTTTTTTAATGGGTGATCGATCCCCTAGCATTAGGGCGATCGATCGCCCCCCCTTTGTTTTCCACGGCTTGACGTTTTTGCCCCTCAAATTGTTGGCCAATGTTTTAAATTGTTTTATGGTTTTAATATAATTTGTTTTCTATAGTTTTTATAAGTAGATTTAAATGGTTTTCAATTTCCAAATGATTTTAACGATCTAATTTATGCTTAAGTATTATAAAGTAGACATACATGAGGGTACAGTATTAGGGTCGCTACAAAGACGTACATGAGTTATGATTCTTTCTCCATGAAAAAAGATGTGGAAAATTAAGTGACCAGAATAGCTTTGGCATCGCTATCACAATTTGGAGCTTAAGAGGTTAATCTCTGTTACTAGACAAAAAGCCGGGTGCTTTCTTTCTATTACTCTCATACTTTGTCTTTGTGTTTGTTTTTTTCATTTTTAGCTCATTCAAGATGATTATAGCTGCTACAAAAATCTGTTACAAGAGTTAGCTCAGAAAAAAATTCTAACTAGAGAATTTTGGAAAATGAACGTCCCCTTTGTGGGAAGAGGCCGAGGTCAGAATATTATTATTACTGTTATTGTTACTGTTATTATTGAAATTCCCCGTGTACTTGTGTGAGCTTGAGAGGCCATCTCATGCAAGCCGCTTCAAGTGTGATGTGACAATTGAGGGAAAGACGTACATGATTGTTGATTCTTTCTCCATGAAAAAAGATGTGGAAAATGAAGTGGTCAGAATAGCTTTGGCATCGCTATCACAATTTGGAGCTCAAGAGGTTATCTCTGTTACTAGACAAAAAGCAGGGTGCTTTCTTTCTATTACTATCATACTTTGTCTTTGTGTTTGTTTTTTAAATTTTTTAGCTCATTCAAGATGATTACAGTTGCTACAAAAATCTGTTACTAGAGTTAGCTCAGAAAAAAAATTCTAACTAGAGAATTTTGCAGAATGAACGTGCCCCCTTTAGGGGAAGAGGTCGAGGTCGGAATATTATTATTATTGATATTGTTATTGTTATTATTGAAATTCCTGCCTCGACCCACTTGATCGTTACAGGCCAGAATAGCTTTGGCATCGCTATCACATTTGGAGCTCAAGAGGTTAATCTCTGTTACTAGACAAAAAGCAGGGTGCTTTCTTTCTATTACTCTCATACTTTGTCTTTGTGTTTGTTTTTTTCATTTTTTAGCTCATTCAAGATGATTATAGCTGCTACAAAAATCTGTTACAAGAGTGCTCATCAAAGAAAAAGTACCAGCAATAAAATAATAACATCAACCCTATAACAATGTAAACGTAAATTGATTTTAACAATCACACAATCTGTTGCTAAATACACTTAATGCAACTATGGTTTTAGTTTTAAGGAAAGTTGCATAAGTTTTCTTATGCACATAATAACAATAAAGTTGACATAAGTATTTATAATACGATGTTTCCTGCTTTTGCAAGAGTTGTCTCTTGGAGTTCTTCTAAGTTTGTTATGGAATAGGGAGTAACATTGAACTTACTCATTAGTTCTCTTTCCCTTTTTAATCTTTATTTATTTTTATTTTTACATTCATAGTTCTTTTATTGATATCACCAAGGTAGTACAAGCATAACAACAACATTCGGCTCAAAGAAAATTAAATTCCCCGTTACTCGTGTGAGCGTGAGGGGCCTTCTCAAGCTAGCCAATTCAAGTGTGATGTGACAATTGAGGGAAAGACGTACATGATTGTTGATTCTTTCTCCATGAAAAAAGATGTGGAAAATGAAGTGGTCAGAATAGCTTTGGCATCGCTATCACATTTGGAGCTCAAGAGGTTAATCTCTGTTACTAGACAAAAAGCAGGGTGCTTTCTTTCTATTACTATCATACTTGTCTTTGTGTTGTTTTTTAAATTTTTAGCTCATTCAAGATGATTACAGTTGCTACAAAAATCTGTTACTAGAGTTAGCTTCTAGTTGAAGAAATTAATTAATTCTAACTAGGACGAATTTTTGCAGAATGAACGTGCCCCCTTTAGGGAGAAGATGTGCGAGGTCGGAATATTATTATTATTGATATTGTTATTGTTATTATTGAAATTCCCCGTGTACTCGTGTGAGCGTGAAGGGCGTTCTCATGCTAGCTGCTTCATGTGTGATGTGACAATTGAGGGAAAGACGTACATGAGTCATGATTCTTTCTCCATGAAAAAATATGTGGAAAATGAAGTGGCCAGAATAGCTTTGGCATCGCTATCACAATTTGGAGATCAAGAGCTTAATCTCTGTTACTAGACAAAAAGTAGGGTGCTTTCTTTCTATTACTCTCATACTTTGTCTTTGTGTTTGTTTTTTTCATTTTTTAGCTCATTCAAGATGATTATAGTTGCTTCAAAAATCTGTTACAAGAGTTAGCTCTGAAAAAAATAACAAAAACAATAATAATAACAATAACAATAATAACTATAATTTATCGACTGTAAATTGATTATTGACATTCACAAATCTGTTGCAAAATACACTTATATACAACTATTGTTTTAGTTTTAAGGAAAGTTGCATAAGTTTTCTTGTAGCACCCGGCATTTAATTCCCATGTAATCATTTTCCCGAATCGTATGAGCAGGATCAATATTATTTTAATACAATGAATGTTTTGGTTAAATTGATGGAATAATTAGTGGAGAACTAGACTAATGTGGAACCAAAACAAATCAATTAAAAAGTTGGTTAGAATCAAAAGGAGGGGGGCTGTTTAGGTAAGAATTGTGGTTGGTGGGATGGAGCCAATATGCCATCGACACTTGGCAACTTGCTGAACAAGACATACTCCACTTCCTACGTGAATCCCACTTCTCTCTTTCCTCTACTCTTTCTATTCTCTTCTCGGCATTCTCTCTTCCTGTCGACAAACAATCATCGAAGTTACTTCGATCTCCTCAGATTTCTTTCTGCTCCTCCGCTAAGGTAAACATCTACTAATGCTAACAAATTTAGACAAGTAAAAGTATGAGTTTGCTGAAGTTTTAGGTTAACTTATTTCGGGAGAAAACTCTCGGTTTTTGTATGGAAACACATTCGTTGTTTTCTACAAGTCTGAATGTGACATGCCTCGGGATGCATATTAAAAGAAAATTAGTAGAATCCCGTGCCTTACCTAAATTCTCTATTTATTACGTGTTTTTATTTTTGTAGAAAAATTTATGAAGAAGGATTGCATATGGATCGCTTGGAGGAGTCATTACTTAGCCCTATGGGAATTTGTCTTCCCGGGCCTTGAAATTGTAATTTTTGTTTTTCAAACTCATTGGCATACATTAGCCTTTTTGTAAGGATTTTATAATTGCATTTCATGCATTAGATTGTGTGGTCAGGGTTAGATGCATGGTGGTGGATTAATCAAGGAAACAAAGGCCTCCACAAATCGAGTCCAAAGAAATACCCGGCCCAAAGAAGAGCGCACATTCAAAGGCATGGTTTTGCAGCTAGGAGAGTTGGGGAGAGCATGGATTGGTGACTTGGACAAAATTTGGCCGTTGATCAAGTTTTGGCACGGAGGAAATCGAAACTTGACAGCTGAAGGCGCGCGGGCAGGCGCGCTGGAGCGCGTGGGCAGAGGGGCACGGGGCGCTGAGGTGGCGTGCCAGGGTTGGCTAGGCTGCGCGCGCGCGGATTGCTGACTGGCGCGCGCGCTGCGCGCTGATTGGCGCGCCCTGCGTGCACCAGATAGTGCCATTTCGACCATTCTTCATTTTTCTTCAAATCCAACGGCCCAAATTCATCCTTTCCAACCCTAATCCACCTTAGGACTTCTATAAATGCATGGCATTAGTGTTTGTATGGAACTTTTTGCCAAAATCAATAAAATACCCTATTTTCCTAAGCTTTTGCTTGGTTTTTCCTTGGTTCCTTGAACCAAGAAGAGTTAGCCTCCATTGCTAGTGTAATAACCAGTTGTACGGACTCGTATATTATATTATTTATTATATTATTGGATGACATTTTTTTAAATATGTCAAATCAGGTCCGTTTTACAAAAAGAAAGCGTCATTATGATCCTAACGAATAATAAGAATTTTAAGGAAATTATAGGAATTTTTGGAATAATAACGCTATATTCCGAGTAATTACCTCTATCGTAATTTAATGGACGTTTTGGAAAAAATAGCAAACGAGGTCCAAATTGCGAACGGACAGTTTTATTAAGTCCCAAATAATAAGTTGGACTTATTGGCAAAATATGGAAATTTGGAAAAGTCAAATCGCTGGACGATTAACGAAACGAATGACGAAACAAAAAGAAATAAGAGCTAAGGGCATTTTGGTCTTTTGACAAATCATTTTTTTTATTAAAAGGCAAAGCCTTTCTTTCTCTTCTCCAGAACGCCATTTCCTCTCTGTTTCTTTCTTTCTCTCTCGCGAACTCTCTCGGCCGCCGACGGAATCCAACGATCCGACCTCCGTTTTCCTCCCGTTCGTTCCGTTTTCTTCGTGCTTTCGCCTCCAATCGACGTTCTAGGTATGAACCTACAATCTTAGAGCTTTTATTTTGAGTTTTCGGAGTTTAATCAATTAGGGTTTCGTTTAGGGTTTCGATAGAAATGTCGATTTAGGGTCCGAAATTAATAGTTCGATTATGATTAACGATGTAAATGACGTATTGAACGTTATAGGACGAAGTTTGAACGATTCGTGAAAAATGTTAGAAATCGTAAAAATTCGGGATTTTTGGATAAACTCGTTTTGACGATAAAAGTTGTGAATTGCTTAGGTAAAACAGTGCTCGTGGACGGAGCTTGAGCTGCTTTGGACACGAGGTAAGTTCTCGTGATCTTCTTTGGCCGATTGGCCTACACCGTACGTCGAATGTCGTCTCGAAGAGTTTTGGAGATGCCTGTAGTTAGTTTTGCTCGGTTTGGGTAGCTAGGTCTTAGGAGTTTATAGTTTATGCTTTTACAGTCTTGATGGTCCATGTTATTGCTTGATTACTTTATGATAGAGAACTGTCCACACATCACTTGTTTTAAAGAAAAGCATGAAAATGAATTTCCGTACAGAGATTTAAAGATAACGTAAAGCATAGCATTGGCCTTCGGGCATACAGGCCTTCGGGCATACAGGCTTTCAGGCATACAGGTCTTCGGGCATACAGGCCTTCGGGCATACAGGCCTTCGGGCATACAGTTTACAGGTCACGCGAGGTGGGGCTCAGGCACGGCTGTACGTGTTGTAAGCGTGTACCCCCCTCTTCTAGTTGGAAAGAGTAGTCCGCCCGCTGGATGAGCTCTCTCCGGTTAGAAGGTATAGGATCTCGGTGACACCTATAGTGCATTGCATAGTAAGATAAAAAAAAATAAAGCATGGTTTAATGAACTCATAGCACAGCATGAATCGCATTTACGTAGAGCTTACTGGGATTTTATCTCATAGTGTGTTGTATGGTGTAGGTGACATAGACTTCGAGGTACCAGGTGAAGACGATGTGTAACACCCCTAATACTGTACCTATTTACCCGTACAAATTTTTCATTTTATACTTTTTACCTTTTTATGCTTTAAATAAAATTAATACGGAATCTAAACCGAAGTTGAAATCAGAACTGAAGTCGGAATTAAAACTGAACTTTAAAAACATTTAAAACAAAACCTTTTAATAAATAATTAAAACTAAAACATTTATTAAAACTTAAAATAAAACTATTAAAAGAAGGGAGGGCAGAATCGGAATTCTGCCCTCAGAAATGTAGCAGCGACCGGGCGCTGCAAATTGCAGCGCCCAAGCGCTGCATTCGCTGCATGTTGCAGCGACTGATCGCTGCAACATGCAGCGCCCAGTCGCTGCAAACATGCAGCGACTGGCGACTGTCGCTGCAACCTTGCAGCGACCCACCCTTCACTTCCTTCTTGCTTCCTTCACACTTACTCTCTGGAATCTCAAATTCCAGAGAGCAACACAAACTCATCAAGCTCTCTGGAATCCGATTCCAGAGAGCAGAATTTCACACCCTTCTTTGCCCATTCTCTCATTTTACCTCTTAACACTTATTGCCCATTCTCTCATTTTACCTCATAACACTTATGACTTAACTCAACCGACCCGCAGCAGACTTTGCGAAGTCCAAATGCATAGGTAGCTCTAAAAACCGAGTATACCAATACCAAATCTAAAGTCAATCAAAACATTTTCAAACATTCATTAAACAGTTCAAAACAAAACGTTTTACATACATTTACCAAAATGTTATCTAATCCCTATCCAGAATCCAAGCAACCTAAAATGTCTATACATTCATAATTAACATTAATCCCCCAAAATACGTACACAGACGATCCCCACGGGTCAAAAGCGCCTCGACTGCTCAGCGCACTCCCACGAGCATCATCCATCAACTGCCTCCGACATCAGGAGGAGGAACGTCGTCCTCACCTGGATCTACGTCACCTAGCAGATCACCTACACCATACAGACACATATGAGATATTGAAATCTCAGTAAGCTACGTAAATGCAGATGCATGCGTGCGTATGCCATTCAGAAATCATGCTCAGATTCAGATTACAGATACAGAATTACAGATTACAGATTCATTTTCATTCCTTTCAGATACAGAAACAGATACAAGATACGATGCAATCAGATGCAGAATGACAGATTAGATTCATTACGCAACAGACTACCAAAAAAAAAAAAAGAATTGTCACCGAAACCTCGACCACTAACCCAAGGGGGCCCGTCCGGCAGTTGGACTACCCCGTGGGGTTAGAGAGGGGGGTACACGCTTGAAACACGCAAAGACGTGCCTGAGCCCCATCTCGCATGACCAGACCAGCCAGATTTACGTTTTATTCATTCAGATTACGTTACAGATTCATTTCAGATATACGTCCCATCAGCTACAGATACCAGAATTCAGTTAGCAGATTCATTAGTCAAGACAGACAGGAATTGGCAACGAGACCTCGACCAATAACCCAAGGGGGCCCGTCCGGCAGTTGGACTACCCCGTGGGGTTAGAGAGGGGGGTACACGCTTGCAACACGCACAGCGTGCCTGAGCCCCATCTCGCGTGACAGAAACAGACAGATTACGTTTATTCATTCAGATTACGTTACAGATTCATTTCAGATATACGTCCCATTCAGATTACAGATACAGAATTACAGATTACAGATTCATTACGTCACAGACAGACAGAATTGTCACCGAGACCTCGACCCACTAACCCAAGGGGGCCCGTCCGGCGGTTGGACTACCCCGTGGGGTTAGAGAGGGGGGTACACGCTTGCAACACGCACAGCCGTGCCTGAGCCCCATCTCGCGTGACCAGAAACAGACAGATTACGTTTATTCATTCAGATTTCGTTACAGATTTCATTTCAGATATACGTTCCTTTTCTTAAAAACACGTGCAGAAATTCCTTTTCATGACTTTCGAAAACCGTGATGCATGAACAGTTCATATCAGCGGAAAGTAAACAAACAACATACATACTAACCAGACAATACAACATAACCTAGCTACCCAACCTAAACAACGTAAAACAAGGAACCCTCAAGGATCCTTGATACGACGACGAAGTATGGTGTAGACCTTTCGGTCAAGCAAGTCACGAGAACTTACCTCGAGCGCGCAGAACCACGAGCTATGTCCACGAGAGTCGTGTGTCTGAGAAAAATACGACATTCACAGTTAAACCAATTTAAACCACAAAACTTAGCTAAAGAATTCTCCTAAATTCTTCACTTAGCTAATTAAAGCTTTTCGAACATTAATTATAGCTCGATTATCCAAATTAACGAGTTTTCCCCTAAAACCCGAAATTTTACCAATTTATAACTTTTTCGCAAATCGACTTTTCTTCGTCCAATAACGTTCAATACGTTCAATACATACTTAATCAAGGCTAACCTATTAATTACGAACCCTAATTCGCGTTTTTAACGGAAAACCTAATTTAAACCCTAACCCTAAATCGAACTAAAACTCGAAACAAACGCTCAGAGATTGAAGCTACATACCGAGAGTAGCGAGAGAGGAAGAAAACGTGAAGGACGGAGGAGAAACGGAGGTCGGACGGAGGTCGGATGTTGAATGTCGCCGGCGGCCGAGAAGCTTTTCCTTCTCTGTTCGTGCGATCCAGAGAGAAAAAGAAAGAAAGAGAGAAAGTGAGGGAGAAATGAGGGTTTGTGATGTTTTTAATAAAAAGTATTTGCAAATTACCATTTTGCCCTTCTTACTTAAATCTATTTGTTCCGTCCTTCGTTTCGTTAATCGTCCTTCGATTCGGATTCTCGAAAATTCCATATTTTGCCAATAGCTCATATTCATCGCTAGGGCTTTATTAAAACTGTCCGTTCTCAATTTGGACTCCATTTACTATTTCTACTAAAACGTCAATTATATTACGATATAGGTATTTACTGGGAATATAGCGGTTAACCACCGAAAATTCCCATAATTTCCTCAAAATTCCAATTAGTCGTTAGGATCGTAATGACACTTTCTTTTCGTAAAACGGACCTGATTTGACATATTTACCGAAAATGCCATGTGTTATTAAAATATCAATATAATATAATATATCCAAAAGTCCGTACAAGCCGGATGTTACACGATGTCCCTCCACCTGAGGCATGATTCAGTTGACGGAAGATAGCTGCGGAGGTGTGCTGGCGCAGTCGAGGCTCACCTGACCCGTGGGGATAGTATGTATAGATTTTGGGATGTTTTGACTGGATAATTGTATAGACGTTATAAGATGTTTGGTTCTGGTAGTTGATAGGTTTACATTTGAATGTTTTCGGTAAATTGTTTATAGAAAATATTCTGGTTTAAAACAGTATTTAAACGTTATAGAAATGTTTTGGAAATGTTGTAGGTTTGATACGGATAAGCTCGATTTTTAGAGCTATCCACGCCATTTGTTTTTAGGAAGTTTTGTCACGTATTGCAGTACGTCTGAATCGTATGTTTAGTGTTTTTAGAATGTGAAGGAGAAAGAAGAATTTGCTCTCTGGAATCGGATTCCAGAGAGCCGAAAGTTTGAAGTGTTTGCTCTCTGGAAATCCCAGAGAGCAAGTGGGTTCTTGTCGCTGCTGTGCAGCGACTGGGCACTGCAACATGCAGCGCCCGATCGCTGCATTGTGCAGCGATCGAGCTCTGCATAATGCAGCGCATGCGGCGACTGGGCGCTGCAATTAGCAGCGACCAGTCGCTGCTACTTTTCGAGGGCAGAATTCCAATTCTGCCCTCCCCTCATTTTAAATATTGTTTTAATTGATTTTTATAAATGTTTTAAAAGTTTTATTTAATTATTAATAGTTTGTAAATGGTTTAAAGATTTGATTTAACTTAGATTTCAATTCCGATTTCGATTCTGGTTTCGATTTCTGTTTAAAGTTCCCCTTAGAGTTTAATTAAAGATATTAGGATAAAAAAAAAAAATAGTACGGGAAATACGGGTACAGTATTAGGGGCGTTACAGCTAGCCTAGCTTGGGTTTCTAGGTTAGCTCTTATTCTTTCCCTCATCTTCTCCCTTGGGAGTTGAAACGAGGACGAAAATCAACAGCCTACGGTGGTCGTTTTCTTCACGGAAAATGTGTATCCAGGAGCTTAACCCGTAAGCTCGCTCCTCGGATCCACCAAGGGTATTTCTTTACTTTCATTGTCTTCACTTTACACACAAATCCACCTCTACATTTCAGCTTCACAATATCCACACACTTTTATTTTTATGTCATTTACTTATTTTTAGTTCTTTGCCTTTTACATTCATCTCTATCATCTTCTATCATCTCCTTCTTATTATTTCTCTCTTATTTCTCACTAATATTCATCATCCTATAATCGGCCATATCTCGCTAACTTAGTGTTATTTTCTTTCATTTTTATTTTAGTCTTTTCTTCATTTATTTCAATATTTATCACTTTCACACAACCGAGCAGCTATCTTTATTATTGTGGGTTGTACACGGGCCCCTTTTCTAAGGGACCCCGTGTCAGAATGGGGTTAACTGCATAATCTTCCAAGTTATTAGTTAACATTTGCAACCTTGTTTATTTCTCCACGTGGATGTTACAGATCTGTGCATTTCCGAGACTTTCCAGCTAACTACATCGTGGATAACAGGTAAGTTCATAACTGTAGGTTGGCCCTTAAGGCCCTACATCACGGAGGTACTAGGTGTTTCATTTCTGTCGGGTTGTTTTGGGTAGAAACGTTATAGTTTATGTTCTGAGTTGTCTGTGTTTTGCTTCACAGTATGTTCTGTTATTTGTGTCGTCTGCTATTGTAAGTTCAGGCACTGAAAATGTTCATGCATACACGTTTTCACCAAAAGTTCATGCAAAATCGATTTCTGTACACTGTTTGAAACTAAACAAGATAAAATCTGACTGAAATGTATCGGTTAAGTGTGGGACAGGGACTGGCCCCCAGATCTGTTTCTGTACTGTACCATATAATTGTTTGTGCCTGATAGTGCACCCACTGTTCGCCAGTTCCCCTATAAGCCCCACTTATACCCCTCTGCTACTGAAACGTAATGTTCTGTACTGTCACTGTATTTTCTGAAAGTTTATGCATAGCATATGCATCACTGCATTGTTTTATATGTTCTTACTGAGTTTTAGACTCATAGGTGAACTCCCTGATGTAGGTACTGAACCCAAAAATGAGGACTTTGTGCCTCAGTCTGATGAATAGGTGGCTGGTGGTTCGAGCTCTCGGGTTGGTTGTGGCTGTCAGACAAATTCCCGACTGAGAGAGTGAAATTCTAAACTATGTTCTGTTTATGTATTTAAAACTTCTGTTTTGGAAATTCTGCAAATATATGTTAGGTTCTGTACTGATCCTCAGATTTTAAAATAATGCACAATGTCTAAGTTTCAAAAACTACTGTATTTGACAGTTGAATTCATGTTCTGAATGTTCTGGAATTGTTTGGGGATATTTTTTGTTAGTTTGTGCATGGATGAATTCTGGTTTTGGAACTATCCATGCAGTCTGTTTCTGTGAATCTGTCAATTGTAAAGTATGTTCTACAACCTTGTTTAGAATCGGGTATTGAAGGTCTACAACTTCCATGCCTTCTGTTTGTGCTGTATTAGACAGTTGAATTATGTTCTGAAGTATTCTGAAATGGTTTGGAATATTTTCTGTTAGTCTATGCATGGATGGTCTCTGGTTTTTGAGCTATCTATGCAGTATGATTATTCTTAAGTTTTTGTTATGCCTTCTGTGTGCTCGAGAACCATGTTTTGAAGTGGTTTGAGAATCTGAGACGTTTATGTCTTCTATTTTTATGCTCTCTATCTGTGTGTCATCCTGTCAAAAGTTGTAAATTTTGCCTCTGAAACTATGTCTACCGATTGATACTGTTCACATTTTGTCTTATTCCCATCTACCGCCAAACAGTGGTTCTGCCATAGGTTTTTCTTCTGCCGATTACGTTTAACGCCTATATATTCTGGCTGACATCATCCATCTTCCGGCTGATGTCATCCCGTCATCCGATTTCATTTGCTGCCTATGTCTTCCGCCTGACGTCATCCATCTTCCGGCTGCATCATCACCTTATCCGATTTCATCTTCTGCCTGTATCTTCCGACTGACGTCATCCATCTTTCGGTTGACGTCATCACCTCACCCAATTTCATCTGCTGCCTGTATCTTCCGGCTGACGTCATCCTCTCATCCGATTTCATTTGCTGCCTATGTCTTCTGCCTGACGTCATCCATCTTCCAGCTGACGTCATCTCTACTACTACCTTCAAAACTACATCATCTGATAGATTTCTTCCGCCAGTCATCTGACTATGTCTTTCGCCTTTATTTCTTGTTTTCTGCTGCCATTTATAACTGTTATTCAGATTCTTTTTACATTCCTTCCTGCACTCTTCAGATTTCTCCTTGCCCAATATTCTAAATGTCCAAAGTTTAGTTTACATCTGTCTCCCTGTTTTCTTCAGTCTGTTATTTCCTGTGGTCCAAAACTGTCCCGAGTATTCTGATTCTATCTGTTGTGTATCCCGCAGTTTTGTTTTAACTATGTTTTTTTCTTGCCCGATTGATTTCTACTCTAGAGAACTTTCTCACTGTGTCAATGTTTTAAAAGTAAAATGTTCAAAAAACAATATATATATAGTCTGAGTTTTCTGTTATGTCCCGGAGTGATGGCTTGACCCTCAGACCCCGAACGGGTTCGGGGTGTAGGCCGTCACATTTCTTATGCACATAAAATTACAATAAAGTTGACATAGTATTTTATAATATCGATGCTGTATTGTTTTTGCAAATTTATTGTCTCTTGGAGTTGTTCTTAGTTTGTCATGGAATATGGAGTCATTGACTTAATCATTAGTTCTCTTTCCATTTTATCTTTATTTTGCTTTATTTTTCCAATTCATTTTTCTTTTATTGATAGAACAAAATAGTATGTACAAGCATCAACTACAACATTATGCTCAAAAGAAAAATTTGAAATTCCTCGAGTGGTCGTGTGACCATGAGGGGCCTTCTCATGCTAGCCAACTCAAGTGTGAGGTGACAATTGATGGAAAGACGTACATGAGTGATGATTCTTTCTCCACGAAAAAAGATGCAGAAATGAAGTGGCCAAAATAGCTTTGGCATCGCTATCACAATTTAGAGCTCAAGAGGTTAATCTCTGTTACTAGACAAAAAGCAGGGTGCTTTCTTTCTATTACTCTCATACTTTGTGTTTGTGTTTGTTTTTTTTCATTTTTTAGCTCATTCAAGATGATTACAGTTGCTACAAAAATCAGTTACAAGAGTTAGCTCAGAAAAAAAAATTCTAACTAGAGAATTTTTGCAGAATGGGCGCCCTCTTTAAGGAAAGAGGGCAAGGTCGGAATATTATTATTATTGTTATTGTTATTGTTAATATTATTATTGAAATTCCCCGTGTACTTGTGTGAGCGTAAGGGGCCTTCTCATGCTAGCCGCTTCAATTATGATGTTACAATTTTGGCTAAGACGTACATGAGTGATGATTCTTTCTCCATGAAAAAAGATGTGGAAAATAAAGTGGCCAGAATAGCTTTGGCATCGCCATCACAATTTGGAGCTCAAGAGGTTAATCTAGCAGGGTGCTTTCTTTCTATTACTCACATACTTTGTCTTTGTGTTTGTTTTTTTTTTCATTTTAGCTCATTCAAGATGATTACAGTTGCTACAAAAATTTATTAAAAGAGTTAGCTCAGAAAAAAAATTCTAACTAGAGAATTTTTGCAGAATGAGCGTCCCCTTTAGGGGAAGAGGACGAGGTCGGAATATTATTATTATTGTTATTGTTATTGTTATTAATGAAATTCCCCGTGTACTCGTGTGAGCGTGAGGGGCCTTCTTATGCTAGCTTCTTCAAGTGTGATGTGACAATTGAGGGAAAGACGTACATGAGTGATGATACTTTCTCCATGAAAAAAGATGGGGAAAATGAAGTGGCCAGAATAACTTTGGCATCGTTATCACAATTTGGAGCTCAAGAGGTTAATCTCTGTTACTAGACAAAAAGCAGGGCGCTTTCTTTCTATTACTCTCATTTGTGTTTTTTTTCTTTCATTTTTTAGCTCATTCAAGATGATTACAGTTGCTACAAAAATCTGTTACAAGAGTGAGCTCAGAAAAAAATAACAACAATAACAATAACAATAATAACAGTAACAATAATAACAATAACATTAATAACAATAATTTATAGACGGTAAACCTGATTTTAGAGAGTCACAAATCTGTTGCTAAATACACTTATATGCAACTATGGTTTTAGTTTTAAGGAAAGTTGCATGAGTTTTCTTATGCACATAAAATAACAATAAAGTTGACATAGTATTTTATAATATCGATGCTGTGTTGTGTTTGCAAATTTATTGTCCCTTGGAGTTGTTCTTAGTTTGTCATGGAATATGGAGTCATTGACTTACTCATTAGTTCTCTTTCCATTTTATCGTTATTTTGCTTTATTTTTACAATTCATATTTCTTTTATTGATAGAACCAAAAGGTATGTACAAGCATCAACTACAACATTATGCTCAAAAGAAAAATTTGAAATTCCCCGTGTACTCGTGTGAGCGTGCGGGGCCTTCTCATCCTAGCCGCTTCAAGTGTGATGTGACAATTGACGGAAAGACGTACATGAGTGATGATTGTTTCTCCACGAAAAAAGATACAAAAAATGAAGTGGCACAATAGCTTTGGCATCACTATCACAATTTGGAGCTCAAGAGGTTAATCTCTGTTACTAGACAAAAAGTCGGATGCTTTTTTTCTATTACTCTCATACTTTGTCTTTGTGTTTGTTTTTTACATTTTTTAGCTCATTCAAGAAGATTACAGTTGCTACAAAAATTTGTTACAAGTGTTACATAGAAAAAAAATTCTAAATCGAGAATTTTTGCAGAATGAGTGCCCCCTTTAGGGGAAGAGCCCAAGGCCGGAATATTATTATTATTGTTATTGTTTTTGTTTTTGTTATTGATATTATTGAAATTCCCCGTGTACTGGTGTGAGCGTGAGGGGCCTTCTCATGCTAGCCGCTTCAAGTGTGATGTGACAATTAAGGGAAAGACTATAATACCCGGCATTTAGGCCATGTATTAATCTGTTGAATTATTGTATGGATTTAAATTGCCATAAATACGATAACAACTTCATTGTAAAATGTTGGAGCATTTAGTGAGGGGAGAACAAAACTATTGTGTAACTAAACTAAACACTAAGTTTAAAATGCATGGAAGGGTAAATTGGGGAGAAATTAAGGTTGGTGGGAGATAGCCAATGGTTGAGTGACATCTGGCGACTTGGTGAAGAAGCTAAGTTCTTCCTCCAACGTGAAACCCTCTTCATTTTCACTTCTCTGCTCTCTCTCCATTCTCTTCTCGGCATTCTCTCTTCCAGTCGTCAATCAGCCATCGAAGCTACTTCGATCTCCTCGGCTCCTTTCTGTTTTTCTACTAGGGTAAGAATCTTTTAAATGCTAACAAGTTTGGACAAGTTTAAAGTGAGTTTTGGTTGGAGTAAAGGATAGTGATACTTTGGTAAAACTCACTGCTTTTAGATGAAAACACACCAATTTTTTTTTAAGGGTTTGAATGAGTTTGGAACAAATTCTTCTAACTTATTTGTTAGCATTTACAGCTTGTTTATTTTCTGAACGTGCATGTACAGGTTCGAGCATTTCCGAGACATTCAGGACTATCAACTCTGCAGCAACAGGTAAGTTCATACGCATAGATTCGGCTCTTAAGGCCCTACATCACGGAGGTACTAGGTTTTCTGTTATGTCGGGTTGTTTTGGGTAGAAGAGTTAGAGTTATGTTCTGAAATGTCTGGCTTTGATTTACTTTCTGCTGTCTTATTTATGCTGTCTGCTTGTTTAAGTTC
Organism: Begonia masoniana; assembly: GCA_022432975.1. Taxonomy (NCBI): domain Eukaryota; kingdom Viridiplantae; phylum Streptophyta; class Magnoliopsida; order Cucurbitales; family Begoniaceae; genus Begonia; species Begonia masoniana. Next base: position 20,849,005 of record CM039505.1, on the reverse strand, counting down.
AAGCACCGTTCATGCATACACGTTTTCTCTGAAAGACGTGCAAATATTTTCTGTACACTGTTTGAAACTAAATAAGATAAAATATGACTGAAATGAACCGGTTAAGTGCGGGACGGGGACTGACCCACTGTTACTGTACTGTTATATATATGTATATTGTATTACTGTATGTGCCTATCGTGCACTCACTGATTCTACTGATTGTTATTTCCCCTATAAGCCCCACTTATACCTCTCTGCCACTGAAACATAATGTACTGCACTGTCACTGTATTTCTGAATATCGCATGCATAGCATTTTGCATCACTGCATATCCATTATGTTCTTATTGAGTTTTAGACTCATAGGTGAACTCTCTGATGTAGGTACTGAACCCAGAAATGAGGACTTTGTGCCTCAGTCAGATGAATAGGTGGCAGGTGGTAGGTGGTTTGAGCTCTCGGGGGTGGTTGCTACAGCCAGACACAAATTCTGTCCTGAGGTTTAAATTTTTAAAGCATAGTCTATATCTGTAAAGTTTTCTGAAAATTCTGGCTTCGTTGTAAAAACTCTGTAAAAACTTCCGTTTTGTGAAAGTCTGCAAATATATGTTAGGTTCTGTACTGATTCTCAGATTTTAAAACAATGTACAGATTTTGATGTCTAAGTTTTTAAAACTACTGTATTTGACAGTTTAATTCATGTCCTGAATATTCTAGAATTGTTTGGGATATTATCTGTTAGCTTGTGTATGGATGACTTCTGGTTTTAGAGTTATCCATGCAGTCTGTTTTCTTGAAAATCCTGTCGTGTTCCTTTAAACATGTGTTCAAGTTATGTCTTTTTTAAATCAGTCTCTGAAGTTTGAAGTTTTTATACCTTCTGTTGTGCTCGAGAACCACATTTTGAATTGGTTTGAGAATCTGAGTCTTTCATGTTTTTCAGTTCTTTTTTTTCTGCTCTCGTTGGTAAGTCTTTCTGTTAAAAGCTGTTAAACTTTGTCTTTAAAACTATGTCTTCCGATTACATCTACCGGTAGGAATTTTGCCAACATCTACTGTCTGACGTCATCTATTTTGTCTTATTACATCCCCCGGTGAACTCAATTCTGTTGGTAGTTCACATCCACCGGTTATCACTGTTCATCTTTTGTCGTATCTGCATCTACCGACAAACAGTAATTCTGTTTTAGGTTTTGCTCCTGTCGATTCCGTTTATTGCCTGCATATTTCGGTGATGTCATCCATCTTCCGGCTGACGTCATCACCTTCTGCCGATTACGTTTACTATCTGTATCTGCCAATGACGTCATCACATCTTCTGATGATGTCATTGTAACACCCGACTTTAATTAAAAATTTAAAATAACAGATAAATCTATTAAGTATAATCGATGAATGAAATTTTAGTATAATGTAGGTTAGGTTGAAGAATGAGTAGGTAAGGGCATAAGGGTAATTGGAAAATTTGAAAGTGGATAAGGTATTTAAGGCAAAAAGTTTAGAGTAGCCGCCACCACTACTCATTTTCTTTCCCTTTCGGTCTTCAGCTCGAACGGCAGAAATCTCTAGGCGATTCTCCTGCTCGATTCTCCTTCAACCTAGGTAAGCCCTCCTTGTTTTCTTGCGATTTTAGTAGTTAGATAGCTGAGTGAGTACAATGTGAGGAGTTTCGAGGAATGTTGTGATTTAGAGTAGGTTCGGGCTGAGCGACTATTGAGAATACCCGAGTTGTGGGGTTTCAAATTTTGTTCCTCAAACTCCTGTATTGATTCTGTGAAGTTTAGTGAAAGTTTGATATATGTACTATTATGATTTTAGGTGAGCGAGCTTCTGAAGTAGCATTTAGCTGAGCGATTTCCAGGGATCCAGGTAAGTAGAGTTTGTTTGTGCCTTCGGGCCTACATTACAAAACAGTAGGATTTATGTATGTTTTGTATGTTTATTTTCCAGTTGTCATGCATCATATTTTTGAAAGATTACGAAAATGAATTTACATGAAACGCATGGTAAGTGTGAGCAGGATGATCAGAACAACTGTTAAGGGGGATTAATCCGCCCCTTAACTGAGAACAGAGGATTGAGGTTTTGGGAAAAGTGATCCACTTCCCAATCCTATAGGGGGATCAGACCAGTTAACTGTTAAGGGAATTAATCCGCCCCTTAATTGAGATCAGAGGATGTATGCTTTGGGGAATGACTGATCCACTTTCCCATCGTACAGAGGGATCAACAGAGAACGAATTTGAATACAACTGAGATGAGAAAGTAGAGACCGCATGTTTAGGGAAATTATTGCTTCATTGATCCATTTCATTCATCGCTCTACTTGCTTAGCATTAGGCTAATAGATGAGTTTTGTGATGTAGGTGAAGAAGTTACTGAAGGTATGTTTACCGACCAACATGAGGAATAGGCTGGTTGGAGGAGCATTTTCAGGCATCGGTTTGGTCATCTGTTGAGGCAGTTTAATCCATGGCTGCAGGTGTTGAGTTGAGGGTAACTAGTTCAGTATAGATGTTTTTCTGAAAATTTTATGACAATAGTGGTTTCAAAGCTTTGAAAACATTTTTGAGAATCTTCTAATATTGGTATTCTGTTGGATTTTGAAAACATTGTTTTTACTGAATTTGGGAAGGGCGGTGATTTGGTTTGTTTCTGGATGTTTAGTTTTGTCGTTCTGCCTATCGGAAGGTGCCTTCAGTAAAGTCGTTGGATGAGAGAGAGAACATCCGGCTGACGTCATCGGCAGGTGCAAGTCGCAAAACCTGTAGTTTTGCTATCGGCAGATGTAGTGTATATTTTAATCTTATCGGAAGGAGTCGTAATGTCGTTGTCGGTAGATGTCGCGTGCTTGTCTATCGGCAGATGGAAATCTATCGGTAGATGAAGTTATGTTTACTCCATCGGCAGATGAAGTTATGTTGACTTCATCGGCAGATGTAGTTGTGTTGGCTTGTCGGTAGATGGTGGTGCGTTGTTTGTACACGTCATCGGTAGAAACCTCCTATTCCTATTTCTGCTTCTTCCGTTGACTTTGTCGTCGGCAGATGTATTCGACTTCGGCAACTTCACGGGCATTCCGCGTTTTTTTTTAAGCTTTACGTCTTTTGGCCAATTACTCTTAACACTTCCAACAATCATTTTAAAATGTTTTCATAGGTTACTTAGCTTCATTGATGTTCAATTGATTTTCCGCTGCAAGTTTTAAAATATATTTAGTTTTAGAAAAAGTCAAATTTTGGCTGTCGAGTGAAATTTTAAATTTAGCATCAAGACGTCATGGTTTGGTTCAGCGTTATGAGTAGCAAACCGGGTTCAGATAACTCGGGGCGTTACAAGTTGGTATCAGAGCCATTTGGTTAAACTGTTCAAAGAATTACTTAACAGTGCCGATCGTTGCATGGAAGTACTCCAACAACTGTAAGTGTTTATGTTAGTTTTAGTTATTAGATATTTATGAGAATAGTTAACCTTTTACAGGGATATAGTAAAATGTCTAGACGACCAGGTAGACCGAGAGTACAGAGGGGGACACCAAACCCGGAGAGTACTGAGAATTCTGGTGTGATCAGGCAGCTGACAGACTTGGTACGCCAGCAATCTGATATGATGCGCTAGCAGTCCGATCAGTTGGGACTGCTACTGAACCGAGAGGTACAAGGGAGTGCCAACTCGGGTTCCAACAATGAACAGGCAGGAGAGAGGTTTAGGAGGTTGCGACCACCCACTTTTGATGGAAAGTCAGCTAATCCAATTGTGGCCGAGGAATGGTTGAAAAAGATAGAAAGCATGTTTAGGTGTGCAAATGTGGGAGAAGGAGAAAAGGTCATTTTGGCAACCTTCCACTTTGCCGGTGATGCTCAACTTTGGTGGGAAACGATGGAGACCACCCATGATGTTCTTACGATGACTTGGACGCAATTTAAGGAGATTTTCTATGAAAAGTATTTTAACAGTACTGTACAGACCACAAAGAAGTTGGAGTTCATGAACTTGAAACAGACAGGGACCGTAGCTGAATACAGCAGACAGTTTGAATCCCTATCAAGGTTTGCCAGACACCTCGCACGCAGAGATGAGGATAAAGTGTTCCAATTTGTGCATGGGCTGAAACCTGAGATTTATAGAGGAGTCAAGTTCTCGGGTATAAAAGGATTGTCCTACAATGAAGTAGTGTCCACGGCATTAGAAGTGGAAGAGGCGGAGATGAAGTGTGCTGGGTTTAGTGCGGCTCCACGAAAGTTCACCCAGCCACACCATCACAGGGGAACGAAGAGGCCCGGTGAGGGCCAGGGCAGTCAAGGGAAGGAGAAGAAGACACCAGATACTAGGAAGTTCCCTCAATGCCCAAAGTGTTTAAGATTTCACCCGGGAGAGTGTAGAATTAGCGCGGGGAAGTGTTTCAACTGTGAGGAGACCGGACATCTGCTTAAGGATTGCCCAAAGCCCAGAGTCCTTCGCTGTTATAATTGTAATAAAGTTGGCCACATAAATAGGGATTGTCCAGCTCTGAAGAATGGCCTGGTGAATGTTAAGCCAAGGATATTCTCCATGGTAGAATCAGGTGATGAAGATCAGCCTGCTGTTGTGTCAGGTACCATACTAGTCAATTTTATGCCTGCTTTTACTTTAATAGATTCAGGTGCAACACATTCCTTCATAGCGTCTGCATTTGCTGATAAATTAGACGTTAAGTCTTCACTAGCATATGTTTAATGTTGCTTTACCTTCTGGCGAACGCATGCGCTCTAGTCATATGCTGCTTAATAGTGTAGTGACAGTAGAAGGTAAGAACCTACCTGCTGATCTCATTATTTTAGAGATCATGGGATTTGATGTAATCTTAGGAATGGATTGGTTGTTTAAGCACTATGCTACGATAGATTGTAGAACTGGCTTAGTTAGTTTTCAACCCCCTGGTGGTTTAAGACACACTTTCCAGCCTCGAAGAAAGATAAAAGGATGTTTGTTTTAGCCGCTTTTAGTGCTAGATCTTCCTTATGCAGTGAGTATTCATGCTTTCTGGCCAGTGTTTTGGACACAAAACTGGTAGGAGAATTGAGCCTCCAAGATGTTCTAGTAGCTCAAGATTTCCCTGAAGTTTTCCTTGATGACCTGCCGGGTTTACCACCTGATAGGGAGATTGAATTTGTAGTAGATGTCTATCCTGGTGCTGATCCAGTATCTAAGAATCCATACCGATTAGCACCAGCAGAACTCAAGGAGTTAAAGAAACAGTTAGAGGAACTGATGGAAAAAGGGTTCATACGACCGAGTTATTCGCCGTGGGGTGCACCAGTTCTCTTTGTTAAGAAAAAGGACGGATCAATGCGCATGTGCATTGACTACCGAGAATTAAATAAGTTAACCATCAAGAATAAGTACCCATTACCTAGGATCGATGATTTGTTTGACCAACTTCAAGGTGCACGAGTTTTCTCTAAGATTGACTTAAGATTGGGGTACTACCAATTGAAGGTTAAGTCTGAGGATATACCAAAGACTGCCTTTCGTACGAGATATGGACATTACGAATTTTTGGTTATGTCCTTTGGTTTGACAAATGCACCAGCAGCTTTCATGGATCTCATGAATAGAGTGTTTCACGAGTTTCTAGACAAGTTTGTCATTGTATTCATTGATGATATCTTGATTTATTCTAGAAATAAGGGTGAGCATGCAACGCATTTGAGTTTGGTGTTAGGAGTACTCAGACAGCACCAGCTTTATGCTAAGTTTTCCAAGTGTGAGTTTTGGTTGGACAGAGTTCACTTTCTTGGTCACGTGATCTCTGGGGATGGAATATCTGTCGATCCAGCCAAAGTTCGTGCAGTTAAGGAATGGCCTCAATCGAAGAATGCTTCTGATATTAGGAGTTTCCTCGGGTTAGCAGGGTATTACAGGAAGTTTATTGAAGGATTCTCGAAGGTTGCGACACCCCTCACTCGTTTAACTAGGAAAAACATAGAGTATGCTTGGACTGAGGAGTGTGAGTCCAGCTTCCAAACCTTAAAGCAGAAATTGACCAATGCACCTATACTAACCCTTCCTGTTGAAAATGGTAAGTTTAGTATTTATTGTGATGCTTCCAAAATTGGACTTGGCTGTGTTTTGATGCAAGATGGTAAGGTCATAGCTTATGCTTCTAGGCAATTAAAGGTGCATGAGAAGAATTATCCTACGCATGACTTAGAATTAGCTGCGGTGGTTTTTGCATTAAAGATTTGGAGGCACTACTTGTATGGACAGACTTGTGAAATATTTTCGGATCATAAAAGTCTGAAGTATATTTTCACGCAGAAGGAATTAAACATGAGACAACGTAGATGGTTGGAGTTTGTTAAAGACTACGATTTTGAGATTAAATACCACCATGGTAAGGCCAATGTGGTGGCTGATGCATTAAGTAGAGTAATACCGTCAGCCTCAGCTTTGATTCTGGATATGCCGGTGGCCTTAGAGACTGAATTTCATAAGTTTAACCTAGAAACTGTGTCCAATATAGCAGCTATGCTTTCTGCCATCTCCTTGAAACCTACCATTCTAGAAAATATAAAAGAAACCCAGGACATTGATGAGGAGTGTAAAAAGTTCAAGTCGAGCATGGATTCTACTGACAATTTGGACTTCAATTATATTGATGATGGAATACTTAAGTTCAGGAATAGATATTTTGTGCCAGCCAATAAAGAGCTTCGTGATGAAATCCTTTCTGAAGCTCACTCTTCTAGATTTTCCGTTCATCCTGGTAGTACAAAGATGTACAGAGACCTTAAGCAGACTTATTGGTGGCCAGGAATGAAGCGGAGCGTTGCTGAACATGTAGGACTATGTTTGATCTGCCAGCGGGTTAAGGCTGAACATCAGAGACCTGCAGGAATGTTGCAGCCATTACCACTCCCTGAATGGAAATGGGAGCAGATAACCATGGACTTTATTGTAGGATTACCCAGAACAGTAAAAGGACATGATGCAATCTGGGTGATAATCAATCGATTAACCAAATCAGCCCATTTCTTACCCATCAAGATGACTTACTCTATGGATCAGCTAGCCGAATTGTATGTGCATGAGGTTGTGCGACTACATGGAGTTCCAGCTACTATAGTTTCGGACCGAGACTCTAGATTCACATCCAAATTTTGGAAGAGTTTACATAAAGCCATGGGCACACAGCTAAACTTCAGTACAGCCTTTCACCCTCAAACAGATGGACAATCGGAAAGAACCATTCAAACATTAGAGGATATGCTTCGGGCATGTGTTTTGGATTTTCAAGGTTCTTGGTGCAAGTATCTGCCATTGGTGGAATTTTCTTATAATAACAGTTTTCAAGCAACAATAGGAATGGCACCGTATGAAGCTTTGTATGGACGAAGATGTAGATCTCCTTTGTACTGGGACGAAGTTGGTGAAGCACAGTTGCTTGGTCCTGACATTGTGCAGCAGACTATTGAGAAGGTTGCTCTCATCCGTCAGAGGATCTTAACAGCTCAAAGCCGACAGAAGAGCTATGCTGACAGAAGACGCAGAGAATTAGAGTTTAAAGTAGGCGATGAGGTTTTTCTTAAGGTATCACCATTCAAAGGAGTTGTGAGATTTGGAAAGAGAGGCAAACTGAATCCTAGATTTGTTGGTCCTTTCTCAATTCTGAAAAGGATTGGGAAGGCAGCCTATCAGTTACAGCTACCAGCTTCTATGGGAGGGATACATGACGTGTTCCATGTCTCGATGTTAAAGAAGTGTGTGCGGGATCTGTCCCAAGTTGTTGAACAGCAAAGCATTGAAATTCAACCTACACTTACCTACGAGGAGAAGCCAGTAAAGATTCTTGATTATGCAGTAAAGGTACTACGCAACAAAGAAGTGCCGCTGGTGAAAGTCTTGTGGCACAATCAGAACACAGAGGAGGCAACATGGGAGCGCCAACAAGACATAATGGACCAACATCCAGAACTGTTCAGGTACTGAATTTTGAGGACAAAATTCTTTTAAGGAGGGTACATTGTAACACCCGACTTTAATTAAAAATTTAAAATAACAGATAAATCTATTAAGTATAATCGATGAATGAAATTTTAGTATAATGTAGGTTAGGTTGAAGAATGAGTAAGTAAGGGCATAAGGGTAATTGGAAAATTTGAAAGTAGATAAGGTATTTAAGGCAAAAAGTTTAGAGTAGCCGCCACCACTACTCATTTTCTTTCCCTTTCGGTCTTCAGCTCGAACGGCCGAAATCTCTAGGCGATTCTCCTGCCCGATTCTCCTTCAACCTAGGTAAGCCCTCCTTGTTTTCTTGCAATTTTAGTAGTTAGATAGCTGAGGGAGTACAATGTGAGGAGTTTCGAGGAATGTTGTGATTTAGAGTAGGTTCGGGCTGAGCGACTATTGAGAATACCCGAGTTGTGGGGTTTCAAATTTTGTTCCTCAAACTCCTGTATTGATTCTGTGAAGTTTAGTGAAAGTTTGATATATGTACTATTATGATTTTAGGTGAGCGAGCTTCTGAAGTAGCATTTAGCCGAGCGATTTCCAGGGATCCAGGTAAGTGGAGTTTGTTTGTGCCTTCGGGCCTACATCACAAAACAATAGGATTTATGTATGTTTTGTATGTTTATTTTCCAGTTGTCATGCATCATGTTTTTGAAAGATTACGAAAATGAATTTACATGAAACGCATGGTAAGTGTGAGCAGGATGATCAGAACAACTGTTAAGGGGGATTAATCCGCCCCTTAACTGAGAACAGAGGATTGAGGTTTTGGGAAAAGTGATCCACTTCCCAATCCTACAGGGGGATCAGACAAGTTAACTGTTAAGGGAATTAATCCGCCCCTTAATTGAGATCAGAGGATGTATGCTTTGGGGAATGACTGATCCACTTTCCCATCGTACAGAGGGATCAACAGAGAACGAATTTGAATACAACTGAGATGAGAAAGTAGAGACCACATGTTTAGGGAAATTATTGCTTCATTGATCCATTTCATTCATCGCTCTACTTTCTTAGCATTAGGCTAATAGATGAGTTTTGTGATGTAGGTGAAGAAGTTACTGAAGGTATGTTTACCGACCAACATGAGGAATAGGCTGGTTGGAGGAGCATTTTCAGGCATCGGTTTGGTCATCTGTTGAGGCGGTTTAATCCATGGCTGCAGGTGTTGAGTTGAGGGTAACTAGTTCAATATAGATGTTTTTCTAAAAATTTTATGACAATAGTGGTTTCAAAGCTTTGAAAACATTTTTGAGAATCTTCTGATATTGGTATTCTGTTGGATTTTGAAAACATTGTTTTTACTGAATTTGGGAAGGGCGGTGATTTGGTTTGTTTCTGGATGTTTAGTTTTGTCGTTCTGCCTATCGGAAGGTGCCTTCAGTAAAGTCGTTGGATGAGAGAGAGAACATCCGGCTGACGTCATCGGCAGGTGCAAGTCGCAAAACCTGTAGTTTTGCTATCGGCAGATGTAGTGTATATTTTAATCTTATCGGAAGGAGTCGTAATGTCGTTGTCGGTAGATGTCGCGTGCTTGTCTATCGGCAGATGGAAATCTATCGGTAGATGAAGTTATGTTTACTCCATCGGCAGATGAAGTTATGTTGACTTCATCGGCAGATGTAGTTGTGTTGGCTTGTCGGTAGATGGTGGTGCGTTGTTTGTACACGTCATCGGTAGAAACCTCCTATTCCTATTTCTGCTTCTTCCGTTGACTTTTTCGTCGGCAGATGTATTCGACTTCGGCAACTTCACGGGCATTCCGCGTTTTTTTTTAAGCTTTACGTCTTTTGGCCAATTACTCTTAACACTTCCAACAGTCATTTTAAAATGTTTTCACAGGTTACTTAGCTTCATTGATGTTCAATTGATTTTCCGCTGCAAGTTTTAAAATATATTTAGTTTTAGAAAAAGTCAAATTTTGGCTGTCGAGTGAAATTTTAAATTTAGCATCAAGACGTCATGGTTCGGTTCAGCGTTATGAGTAGCAAACCGGGTTCAGATAACTCGGGGCGTTACAGTCATCACACATCTGCTGATTTCATCTGCTGCCTTCATCTTCTTATGACGTCATCTCCTCTTCCGATGACGTCACCATAGCTTTTCTTCTGCCGATTTCATCTGCTGCCTTCATCTTCCGATGATGTCATCTCCTCTTCTGATGATGTCACCCGTAGTTTACATTCTCCGAATTCCGTCTGCCTCCTTTCCTTCTATTATAATTGCTGCCTTCTGATTTCAACTGTATCCCATTTCATTTCAATCCCGGAGAGCTCCTTCTCTCTGTGTTTCTCTGTTATTTGTTCTGCCTTTCGATTTTAAATCTGTTTACTGTTTTCTCGTTTTACTTTTAAACTGTTTTCTCGTTTTACTTTTAAATACAGAGAATGCCTCTCGCCTACGTTTTTCCTGTCTTACGCTATTTCTATATTTACAGTTCATTTCTATTTTTTGCTCCACCCTTTTATTCTGTCATTCACTCTGCCCTTTTGATTTCAACTACTTCTGCTTTACTTTCCACTCCAGAGAACTCTCTCTCTCTCTGTGAAGCTTTAAAGTTTGTAAATGATCTGTTCCCTGTTCAAAAAAAAAAATAATAGTCTTCGTTTTCCGTCGACTGTCCCGGAGTGACGGTTTGGTTCTCGGGTCCTGCTGATCGGGATCCAGTTTCGGGCTGTCACAAAGACGTAGATGAGTGATGATTCTTTCTCCATGAAGAAAGATGTGGAAAATGAAGTGGCAAGAATAGCTTTGGCTGTAACGCCCCCGAATCCGCCCCTACTCGGTACGCTACTTTGCTAGGCTATTCCGACACCCAAAACTTCATGACTTGTAAAAATCTCGAAAAACCGACTTAAAATAGTCATCGAAAACATATCGCAAAAGAACCCGACGTTATTGACTTTAAAATAAAAAACCAACAATATAACGGCTTGTAACGTCCCGAGTTATCTGAACCCGGTTCGTCTCACAAAAGCCCGTACACGACTAAGAAATTTCAACCATATTTTAAAACTTCTCTCAACATTCAAGATTTGACATTTGCTGAAATCTCAATACAAATAAAATTTTGCAGCGGAAATCATTTGAGCGACAATGGGGTTTAAACAAAACTGCGAAACATTGTTTGAAATGCTAAGAAACAATCATCAATTAGGAAATATAGGTTTAAACCGTGGAATACTTGAGAAGTTGTAGAAGTCAAATGCATCTGCCGATGAAATAAGTCAATCGGAAGAAGCAGAAATAGAAAATAGAAGGCTTCTACAGATGACGTCAACCAGAAGAGTTGGAAACAAAAGACATCTCTCGGTGGACTGCATCTACCGATGATGTCAACTGGATAAATCAATTATCCAACATCAACCGATCGCAAAACGACAAGTTTTATGACTCGCATCTACCGACGGCAAAACGACAAAATCTCTCATTTCCTTCTTCCGACAGAATAAACTGCATACACCGATCACTAAACGACAAAGCATAATACCCACTCACACTGATAGTGTAAAATCTACATCTTCCGATAGAATTTAACCTACATCATCCGATTGAATAAACTTCATGTACCGATGACTTTACCGAGACATCATCCGATGGCTTTACTGAAGACATCTTTCGATAGACAACATAACTATAACTCAACATCTACCGATAGACATCATCTACCGATAGAGGACAGAACGACATTTCATGTAACGACCCGAGGAGGATCATCACGTGTCATGACTTTCCTTTAAACTTATCCGTACTTTTATACCTCTGTAATCGGTGTATATATTTTTTTTATATATATATCAAATCTCATTCTAACTTAACTTAAGTTCGCTGAACAACCACATTTAACTTTCACTCCTGCCGGTCGCTAAACGACAAACATCCAGTTGTTCTACCGGCCTGCACGTGCATCTCACATGATTCATTAGACATCTATCGGCAGGCACACATATTTGCATCTGCCGATGGTCACGTGCATCACGCGTGACCAATTAAATCATCACTCAATTACAACGACAAAAGACTGACTTATCTACCGATGACAAGGCACTCCATCTGCCGATGGCAACACACAACATCTGCCGATGGCATTTATACTACATCTTCCGATAGATTAACTCACATCATCTGCCGATGACGTGGCACTACATCTTCTGGTAAGGCGGAATGACATTTCCATCTTCCGGTATCTTGACCTACTACACATGCCGATCTCTAGGCATATCGTCTGCTGATGACGTCAGCCGGAAGACAAATACTTTTCCTCTTCCGATGACGTCCTCCGGAAGACAGACTTACCCGACTCCCATCACAATCCTCCTGTCGATTTCTACACTTCAAAATAACACATCTCCTGCCGATAGACAAGTACTTTCATCTACCGACTACTAAACATTAACCTAACATCTTCTTCTTCCGGTAGACAAGCAAACTTCATCTACCGATTTCTAAACTCCATAATAACACTCACACCTTCCGATAGACAAATACATTTCGTCTACCGGCAGCACAAACATCATAACTTCAAACTTAATACCGGGACACCAACAGAATAAACCACAGATTCATTAAAACTCATACAGCGGAAGACTTAGTTAAAATCACTCATTCTATATTCTTATAATATACTCATAATCAGTATTCAAGCTAGACAAGTTCAAGCTCCATAATCATAAGTAACATCATCCTACTTAAACTTTTATGTTCATAGTTATCATTAAAACCTTAAGAGTAAAACCAGAGGGTCATAATCGCCATCCAGCCACAGACTTTCCACCCTGAGCACCTTCCAGCAACCAGCTTAAACTTCATCCTCAACTTTGTATTCCTCACCTGATATTTCTTCACCTACATCGTAAGGTGTAACTGTAAGCCTAAGGCTTAGTAAGGAATGCAAACTATTATGAGTTCATGAATGCATAACTTGGAGAAAAACATGCTCATAAGTCTTTTCTTTTCACGTACTTGTTCTTAATCATCATTCATAATCGTATCTCATATTCATTGTTCATAATCATCATTCGTAGACATGCTCATATTCATCATTCCTTTCATCATTCATATTCTTCATTACATTATGTGGTTTAAGGGAGGATTTGTGCCGGTAAAGGGGGTTCGACAGTGAGTTTGATCATGGTCCCTACTGCGGGTCGTATTCATATGTCCTACTGCGGACTGTGACATACGCCGAACCACCCCCAACCCTCACTTAACCACGTTGCATAAGTTTTATCTTCTTATTTTATTCATGAGAAAACATATTTCAAAACATTTTCATATGCTTGAGAAGTAAAACATGATGCATAACATAAATGCACTTAATCATCGAACTAAGACAGGGGAGAACATCAGAATAACATAACCATATCCATCGACATTTCATCAAACATATAGAAGACAACGTTCACTAAATCTAACATAGTCCTTTGATGTAGGGCCCTATTGGCCGGAAACTTAGTACATTCACTTACCTGGATCCTTAGCAACTTGAATCACTTTCTCTTCAACTTCTTCACCTAAAACATTCCACATTATAGTAGTTAAAATCAAGTCCTAAAAGTTCTAATCGAAAGTCATCCTAGAATCTAGCAGCTAAGGTTCTCTGTGCAGTCTGAAATCCAAAACCGAAACAGCTAGATATAGCTATCGATTAAACGGGGTCGGTTATATAAAAGGTCCAGAATCGATTTAAAGGTGGCATTACCAAATGAAGATAAGGAACGATAACCAACTGACTTAGCCATTGAAGAACTCGAAAGTACAAGTTCAACTGAAAACAGAGTTCTAAATGACTACCCGGCATCTACATTGTCAAAATCTTACCTAGAATGCGGGTTACCGGAGTAGAGGCTGAAAAACCAGTTGCTGGGGAGGAAGAAAGTTCCAGAGAAGAAGGGAGTCGCCGAGAGGAAATGTCGGCTGCAGTGAGGTTTAAATGAGATTTAAGGTTTCCATTTTCTATTTATACCTAATCCTTCAGTCTTTATTACAAAATTGCCACTCAACCTAGTTTTACTCAACTTGTAATGAATTTGCCTCAACATTAAATTTAATCATAAAGGTTAAATAAAGGGTAACAATGAGAATGGTCAGAAAATCACCTGGCCGAAATGTCGGGCGTTACATTTCAACTATTTCTTGCTATGCAAACACAACTCTAAGTACAGAAATGAATTTACTACTCCACTGAAACCATTCAGAAATAATTCGAATCATTGCATTATCCAAATCCAGTAAAAACCAACATTTAAAAACTCAACAGAATATCTTTATTAGGAAATCTCAAAATGTATTCAAAATATTAAAAACCACTACTGTCATGAAAACTCAGCATACATAAATTGAAACATTGTCAACTAAACCTTCACACCAACTGACACCAGTTAAACCGCCTCATCAGTTTACTAGACCGAAGCATGAATGTACTCCTCCAACCTCATCTATTCATCTGTGCACACAAGAGAATCACCTGTAGTATCCTCAACACCTACATCACAAAACTCATCTATTAGCCTAATGCTAAGTAAGTAAAGCAGTAAGAAAATGAGATGCTGAAACGCTGAAACATAAAATTCCTAAACATGCAAATTTCTACTTTCTCATCTCAGTTGCATTCGCGTTCATTCATAACTGGTCTGATCCCTCGGTTCCCTTGGGAGTGGGATCAATCCTCCTAATGTTATACATCCTCTACTCGATTAAGGGGCAGATGGATTCCCTTAATAGCTAATCTGATCACTCAGTTCCCTTGGGAGTGGGATCAATCTCCCAATGTTATAAATCCACTACATCAATTAAGGGGCAGATTAGTTCCCTTAATAGCTAATCTGATCCCTCAGTTCCTTTAGGAGTGGGATCAATCTCCCAATGTTATAAATCCACTACATCAATTAAGGGGTGAATTAGTTCCCTTAATAGCTATCATAACACGTTCTGTTCATGCCTTACCATTCATTCCATGTAAATTCATTTTCATATTTCTTCAAAAACATGATGCATGACATAAAGAAAACACTCAAACATGCATAACCCTACTGTTTTGTGATGTAGGCCCGAAGGCACACACAATACTTCACTTACCTAGATTCCTGGTGAATACTCGGTTAGGAGTTGCTTCGAAATTGCTCACCTAGAACCATAAACAGAGCATTAAGCCAATCCTTACAAATCCTCATTTTAAAGCATTCAGAAAACCTAAGTGAACAGTTAGGAGTTCTATTCACTGAGCATCCCCAAATTTTACACTAAACCCGAATCTACTCTCATTCACAACATCCGCAAAATCCCCACATTATACTCCCTCAGTTGTCTAACTGCTTAAACTCGAGAGAAATGAGGAAAACTTACCAGGTTGAAAGGGAAATCGGGTGGGAGAATCGCCGAGAGCTCTGCTGAGCTTGAGTCAAATACCGAAAGGAGTAAAAATGAAACAGTGGCGGCTATAGTGCATTTATCACTAAATCTCTTCCCTTTAATAGGTTATCCACTTTTTAAATTTCAAGTTACCCTTATACCCTTGCCTAGTCACTCAATAACCATACATTTACTATCACCATTTAAAGTGTGTCATTAATTTTTAGGAAGAAATAAGACTTAGTTCTAAAGAACCGGGTGTTACATGGCTAAAAGTTTATAATCCAAAAACCTGAAAAACAAACACATTTAAAGCCACAATTCAACCCCAATTCTCCAGAATCAAACACTCCTATATTCACTCATCAATTTTAACAAAACCAACCACACATATCAAACCACAAACAAACCAAACACCCTTTCTATATACACCCATCAATTCTAACCCAAAACTAACCAAAACATCTCCACCAATATTTACACTAAACAACTCTCACAAAATCAACCACACATATCAAAATCTCAACCACGAACCACACCCCGAAAACTAGGTCGAAGCACCCCGACAAATGGCCTGCACCGGTGACCTCCGTGGTCCTCCGACTGCTCCTAGTCCTGATCCTCACTATCAAGCTCACCTGTGAACGCTCCGTCATCTACACCACAGAACACAAAACGTAAGCCTAATGCTTAGCAAGTAGGGATTTATGAATGCAAAAACACACAATGCTCAATGTCCCAACACATGCAGTTTCTAACACTCAGTTTTGCTTTACTTGCCTGCATCGTTAGATGTCTTATTGCCTGCACCGAAAGGTGCCTTAGTTGCCTGCACCGAAAGGTGCCTTATTGTCTGCACCGAAAGGTGCCTTAGTTGCCTGCACCGAAAGGTGCCTTATTTTTCTGCACCGTAAGGTGCCTTATTTGCCTGCACCGAAAGATGCCTTATTGCCTGCACCATAAGGTGCCTTATTTGCCTGCACCGAAAGGTACCTTATTGCCTGCATCAAAAGGTGCATTATTTGCCTGCACCGAAAGGTGCCTTACTCTGACCGATTATCATCCACCCTCACAATGCCACACAATGCCACTATACATACCTAGCATGCTAACCATGATGCATGCTTCAAAGAAATGCAATACCACACACTCACTCAACACAACACGAGGCAAAACAATAACTCAACGTAACACGAAGCAAAGCAATAACAAATAAACCCTACCGTTCTGTGGTGTAGGCTCGAAGGCGAAAGAATAGCACCCACTACTTACCTGATTGCTCGGCTGTCTCTTGCTCACTTTTACCAGTCAATTCACTCGTTCGATGACCTAAAATAATGGAAACTTAGCTTGATAAGTTATCAATACAATCTAAGGAAATTTTCTAACTAAAACTAACAATACTTAAAACACATTTCTCTCACAAAACACAAAACCCGATTTTTACACAATTTTGACCGTCCAACTTCAAACGGTCATAACTTCCATGTTTTTCAACGGATTTTGACACGCCACCCCAATTCAGAAACCTCTACACGTCTACTATCCATTGAAATACTCAAATCAACTAAACAACTCACTTAGCCAATCCGAAAATCAAGGAACAGAATCGGTACACTTTTTGCATAAAAATCGGTTTTGTGTATATCAATTCCAATTCACAATCTAATCACTCCAACAACCTAAACTAACATATCCAAGTATTAAATAACCAAAAGTGGAAGAAAACCCTCAAGAATAATCAAATTTTCGGACTCACCAAGTTAGGGTTTTCAAACCCTCACCAAATTCACTTAAAACCCACTAAAAGCCTCAACAAACTTTACCTACAGTTATAAAAACCAAAACCCATGTGAATTTACCTTGAAATCACTTGAGAAATTGAAGAAATGAGGAGGAGGAAGGGCGGCTATGGAGGAGAGGGAGAGAGAGCCGATGAGGAAGAAGAAAAAATGAAAACTTAACCTTTAATACACTTTTTCTTCTTTTTCTATTTCTATCATTATTTTATTCCTTTTAAAATTAGCCTTTACTCCCTCATCTTTCCCCCCTTGGCAGCCAACGTGAACAACACAAAACCACCCCACTTTTCATCCTTTAAATTTGTTTGTACTTAATTCCCATTGGTTTATGAGTTTTGACTTTTCAAAGGTTTGAATTTTCAACCATGGAATTTTCAAACCTTACATAATTGCATTTGAAATTTTAATTTAATCTTCCCTTTTCTCCTTAGCAGCCAATGTGAATCATCCTTCAAACCATCCATTTCTTTTTATAATTTAATCCATTTCAAGCATTTCTATTGGTTGGTAAAACTTTGAATTTTCAACTTACCTCTTTTTGACTTTTCCACCCTTATTTCTTCTACTTGGTATCTTTGTTTTATCCTTTCTCATTGCTTATCTCTTAACACTAAACTAACATACAACCTAGCACGTTTTTAGAATTTTCTGGGTGTTACATTGGCATCGCTATCACAATTTGGAGCTCAAGAGGTTAATCTCTGTTACTAAACAAAAAGCATGGTGCTTTCTTTTTATTACTCTTATACTTTGTCTTTTTGTTTGTTTTTTTCATTTTTATCTCATTCAAGATAATTACAGTTGCTACAAAAATCTGTTACAAGAGTTAGCTCAGACAAAAAAAATTCTAACTAGAGAAATTTTATAGAATGAACATCCCCTTTAGGGAAAGAGGCCGAGGTCGGAATATTATTATTATTGTTATTGATATTGTTATTGTTATTGTTATTAATGAAATTCCCCGTGTACTCGTGTGAGCGTGAGGGGCCTTCTCATGCTAGCTGCTTCAACTAAGATGTGACAATTGAGGGAAAGACGTACATGAGTGATGATTCTTTCTCCACGAAAAAAGAAGTGGAAAATGAAGTGGCAGAATAGCTTTGGCATCGCTCTCACAATTTGGAGCTCAAGAGGTTAATCTTTGTTACTAGACAAAAAGCAGAGTGCTTTCTTTCTATTACTCTCATACTTTCTCTTTGTGTTTGTTTTTTTTTTTCATTTTTTAGCTCATTCAAGATGATTACAGTTGTTACAGAAATCTGTTAAAAGAGTTAGCTCACAAAAAAATAACTACAACAATAATCATAACAATAACAATAATAACAATAATTTATAGATGGTAAATTGATTTTAGACAGTCACAAATCTGTTGCTAAATACACTTAAATGCAACTATGGTTTAGTTTTAAGGAAAGTTGCATAAGTTTTCTTATGCACATAAAATAACAATAAAGTTGACATAGTATTTTATAATATCGATGTTGTATTGTTTTTGCAAATTTATTGTCTCTTGGAGTTGTTCTCAGTTTGTCATCGAATAGGGAGTCATTGACTTACTCATTAGATCTCTTTCCATTTTATCTTTATTTTGCTTTCTTTTTACAATTCATATTTCCTTTATTAATAGAACCAAATGGTATGTACAAGCATCAACTACAACATTATGCTCAAAAGAAAAATTAGAAATTCCCCGTGTACTCGTGTGAGCATGAGGGGCCTTCTCATGCTAGCCAATTCAAGTGTGATGTGACAATTGATGGAAAGACGTACATGAGTGATGATACTTTCTGTAATACCCAGTTGTACGGACTTGTATATTATATTATTATTATATTATTATTATATTATCGGATGACATTTTTATATTTATGTCAAATCAGGTCCGTTTTACGAAAAGAAAGCGTCACTACGATCCTAACGATTAACAGGAATTTTAAGGAAATTATGGGAATTTTCGGAGATTAAACGCTATATTCCGAGTAATTACATTTCTTGTAATGTAAAGGACGTTTTAGTAAAAATAGTAAA
The DNA here is from genome assembly GCA_022432975.1 of Begonia masoniana. Lineage (NCBI taxonomy): Eukaryota > Viridiplantae > Streptophyta > Magnoliopsida > Cucurbitales > Begoniaceae > Begonia > Begonia masoniana. The sequence goes on along the minus strand of CM039505.1, from coordinate 20,829,851 downwards.
CGGGGTCCGAATTGCGAACGGACAGTTTCAATAGAACCCAAATAATAAGTTGGATTTATTGGTGAAATAAGGAGATTTGGTGAAACCGAATAGCTGGACGATTAACGAAACGAAGGACGAAACCAAAAGAAATAAGAGCTAAGGGCATTTTGGTCTTTTGACAAATCATTTTTTTTATTAAAAGGCAAAGCCTTTCTTTCTCTTCTCCAGAACGCCATTTCCTCTCTGTTTCTTTCTTTCTCTCTCGCGAACTCTCTCGGCCGCTGACGGAATCCAACGATCCGACCTCCGTTTTCCTCCCGTTCGTTTCGTTTTCTTCGTGCTTTCGCCTCCAATCGACTTTCTAGGTATGAACCTACAATCTTAGAGCTTTTATTTCGATGTTTACAGAGTTTTAAACAATTAGGGTTTCGATAGTTTTTCGTTAAAAACGCGAATTAGGGTTCGTAATTAATAGGATAGCCGTGATTAAGGATATGTTGCACGTATTTGACGTTATTGGACGAAGTTAAATCAATTTGTGAAAATGTTAAAAATTAGGGATTTTCGAGATTTTAGGAAAAAACTCGTAAATTGAGAATTTAGGTGCCGAGCGTAAATTGCTCGAATATATAGCCAATGAGTTGGATTAGAACTTTAGAAAGTTTCCTTAATTAAGGTTTTTGTAAAAATTGGACGATCGATAGCTTAAACTCATTTTAACGTCGATATTATGTTTTGCTTCAGACAAACAACGCTCGTGGACGGAGCTTGAGCTGCTTTGGACACGAGGTAAGTTCTCGTGATCGTATTTGGTCGATTGGTCTACACCGTACGTCGTGTCGTCTCGAGGAGTTTTGGAGATGCGTTTGTTTAATTGTAGTTGGTTTGGGTAGCTAGGTTTTAGGAGTCTATAGTTTACACTTTACAGTCTTGATGGTATATATTATTGCTTGTTTACTGTATGATATTGAACTGTTCACGCATCACTTGTTTTAAAGAAAAGCATGAAAATGAACTTCCGCACAGATTTTAAAGATAACGTAAAGCATAGCACTGGCCGAAAGGCATATTGAGCATAATATTGGCCGAAAGGCGTATTGGCCAAAAGGCGTATTGGCCGAAAGGCGTATTGTATTGGTCACGCGAGGTGGGGCTCAGGCACGGCTGTACGTGTTGTAAGCGTACACCCCCCGCTTCTAGCCGGAAAGAGTAGTCCGCTCGCTGGATGAGCTCTCTCTGGTTAGAGGGATAGGATCTCGGTGACACCTATTGAGCATTGCATAGTAAGATAAAATAAAGCATGGTTTATCGAACTCATACGCACAGCATGCATTGCATTTACGTAGAGCTTACTGGGATTTCATCTCATAGTGTATTGTATGGTGTAGGTGACATAGAGCCAGGTGAGGACGAGATCCCTCCACCTGAGGAGTGACGGCAGTTGACGGAGGATGGCTTGCGGTGGTGTGCTGGCGCAGTCGAGGCTCATATGACCCGTGGGGACGTATGTATAGGTTTTGAGGGTCTTTTTGGGATTCTTTTGGGAAGTCGGGTTAAGGTTAATTTGTATAGAACATATTAGGATGCTTGGTTCTGGTAGTTGATAGGTTTACATTTTAATGTTTTTAAACGTTTTGTAATTGTTTAGTGAATTGAAAACAAGAGGATATGTTCGGTTTTTAGAGCGATCCACGCAGTTGGATTTCACAAAGTCCGCTGCAGTTGGTTGAGTTTAGGTTATTGGTTGATTGTTGTTATTGTGGATAAATGGTGATAAGTATGTGAGGATTGCTCTCTGGAATCGGATTCCAGAGAGTGTTAGTAAAAGTTAAGTGCCTTGCTCTTTTGAATTCGGATTCCAGAAGCAACTTGTAATTCAGTCATGGCGATCAGGCGCTGCGAGGGTCGGCGATCGGGCGCTGCGCGCGCCATCGCTGCCAGCGATCTCGCGCCGGATTCCAGAAGCAACTTGTAATTCAGTCATGGCGATCATGCGCTGCGAGGGTCGGCGATCGGGCGCTGCGCGCGCCATCGCTGGCAGCGATCGCGCGCCGCGCGCGAGATCGCTGTCAGCGATCGGGCACTGGGCACTCTTCTCCCTCTTTTCGATTTTACCCTCCCATGTGTTTTAATTGATTTTAATCGTTTTATTTAATTAGTTTTATATTTGTTTTAAATGTTTTTAAAGTTAGATTTCAATTCCGATTTCGATTCTAGTTTCGATTTCGGTTTAGGTTCCGCTTAGAGTTCAGTTAAAATTATTAGGATAAAAAAAATAGTACGGAAAATACGGGTACAGTATTAGGGTCGTTACAATTATGGTATCAGAGCCCCCGGGTTTTAAAATCGGTTCTGCAGACTGCTCGACTGCACAGCCACTACGCGGACATTCTTCATCAACTGTAAGTATGTTTATAGCTTTATTTGTTTTCTAGTTTCTTAGAATATTTGTTTAACTTTTATAGGAATTTTATAAAAATGGTGCGTCAATGGAATGACCGAGATGACAGAGACGATACGATAGACCAGTTGAGAGAGTTTATAGCACAACAGTCCCAACAGCTTAACCAACAGGCCCGGCTTATAGATAGTCAATCTCGTCAGCTGGAGGCACTAATAAATCGAGAAAGCCCTAGGACCCAAGGGGTGGTTGCTTCCGATGACCATGGTACAAAGAGGAAGGGCAAGAAAGAAATAGAACAAAGCCGATCGAAGCGCACACAAGGAACTTCTCGAGGACTACTGTGTCCTAATTGCCAGAGGGAGCATTATGGAAAGTGCAGATTAGGCACAGAAATGTGCTATAGATGTGGAGTGGTTGGCCACTACGTCAGGAGGTGCCCGAAACTGGGCAGGGATCAGAAAAAGGTTGCACTGAGGATAATTGCTCCGAACAAGGACGAGAATAATGGCCAACCCGCAGCTGTTTCAGGTATAGTTTTATTTCGGTAGTTAATGAAATAAGGAATATTAGAGTTTAAATTTTGGGAATATAACTGTGTGATAGGTTGACCTAAGTTTAGTAAAAAAAAAAAAAAAAAAAAAAAAAAAAAGAGAGAGACATAGACTTCGAATATAGAAGGGTAGAGTTATGCGTTAAAGTCCATGACTCAGTATAACCGAGAGAGCTGAGCACTCGAGGTTCAGATTTCCAAGGGATGGGTACAATTTATGGGAAATAAGGTTTAAATAAATGAGAACTAAACCCTAATTGACAGACCCTTAGATTTTAGAATGTGATCAATCGATGAGAAATTTGTAGTTTAGGGAATGTTCTAGATTGTCAAGGTGTCGTTAGTACGTACTAGTAGATAAGAAAATATCGCAGGAAAATTAAGTAACTTGGATCCACGGGAAGTGGGGAACACCTGGACATGGGTGGTACTCGAAAGTTTAGTTTAAGTAGATTGTTTAAGGGGTATCCAATACGTTGACTTCTGTTGTAAAGGGGTGATGGAACAACACAACGTTGAAGATGCGAGTACGAAGGAGTGTTCGTATCGACCTGTATCGATGAAGAAGATAAGGGAATTTACTTGGAGCTGCGAGGTTAATGAATCTCGAGGCAATAGAGGAATGATGGTTATACAGAAAGGTAATGTTCGAGTTCTGAGTTTGGCCAGTCCTTAGGAGATAAGTATATAGTGTTAGAAGACTAACCGATAATGATCGACTACTCAATTTATGGGAGAGATTTTGACCAACTTTCTATAAGGGGGGGGAGACATAGTAAAGTAGAGAGTAATTAGTGAGTGGTAGACATTTCATGCAGTAGGAAGTGCTGAGTGAAGGTTATGAAGCAGAGGCCTAAGAACTACGAAGAACTTAGGAACACAAACGTGGTAACTACTGAAAGAAAAGTTTAGCACTCTAAATCAGATGTTGTGTTTCGAGGTTTAAAGTAATAGTAGACCATAGAAGAGATGGTAGTTTAACTGGAGTCAGGGTATGACTAATACGATTAGAGTCGAGAGCCACAAAATGTAAGGCTTACAGCCGAGATGGAAGTAGGAACATCGGTGTACGAGGGAAATAAAGGAGTAAGACTTGGGGATGAAAGAGATTGGAATCGAAGACGTAAACTCATTTGTAACCAGTTTGCAAACCAAAAGATTGTTAGATGAGTCATGGTACGGTAGTCAAGTGGAATAATTAGAACCTGACTAGAGGGAACGAAAGGATGTAGACCATCGGGTAGCTTGAGAGGAGTCCGCGTACGATATTTGAATTAAGTGTGAGAGATTGTTAGATTCAATGAAGAGTTAAAAATTAGAAGTTTAACTCTATGGTTAGTGCCGTACGGATTGTGAAGTTCGCAATTTCAGGGGTCCGACTCGTATTTGACAAGTTGGGACCAATGGATACAAAAACAATATAAAGTTAGAAGAAATAGTCTAGAGCAAACCTATAGCGAGACTTAGGAATTTGACTGTGCTCTAAGTTAATGGAAATTTAAGTTGAACAAATGAGCGTATTGTAGATAGTATAAGCGTTTCAGTTAGGACACGACGATGGAGCTCACTAATGTGACGTAGGATATCATTGACGGGATACCTTGCGAAACATTGAGACTAAAATTCTAGTAGGGAAGCTCACATTGAAATAGTTATTAAGACCCGTGAAGTGCCCAAAGAAGAATACAATTTGAATGCTATTGATGCATAAGTCGTATGTGAGCATTATTTGAGAAATATACACTCTGATGGGTGTGGTAGTGACTAAGGTTAAGGACAACGAACTTATACGCAAATTAGTTTGCAACTCCGACGTGTATATATGTATGTATATATATATATATATATATATATATATATATATATATATATATATATATATATATATATAATTTCAGAAGCCTTTGATAGCGTGAGGTGGTTAGGTACGTATTTGATAGACACGAGGTTAAGTAAATAGAAACTAAAGAAAACTCAATTCCAGGAGTTGAGGTTAAAATAGGGGGAAATTCGGATTGCAACTTGGGTGTTGTTAGGAGTCCTTAAACGGTAGTCAACCCAAATGACGTCGGGAAGTCGAAGTTATTTCGAGAATTGAGGATAAGAGGCAATCTTTAGTAGAGACCAATTGATAAGTTAGAGAGAGTTTAACGTTTTGGGTGACTGAATGTAAACCAATGTGTGCTTGGGTCGTTAGGTGTCAAGTACACAGTTAGAGGTCGTTCGGTTAAGACCTAGAGATTGGTAAGATTTGATGCGTGAACTGAAAATGAGGACTACGATTAGAAAATTAATCTAGAAATTTGGTTGGTGTGTATTCCAATTGTGGACAGGATCGAGGGAATTGCGTTGAGGTATGGGTTACAGCCCAGAAATTTGATAAAACTGTAGGCATTCAAATTGACTGATGTTAGGAAGCTTAGGTATAGCTCTGACCTAAGGGGACAACAAAAGGAAGACGTCAATAAAGAGTGAATTTTGAAGTTAGTATTATTAAGAGATTTAATCTGCGAGTGATTAAGTAAAAGTCGAAAGTTGGTATATGTTTCGATTATGGATTGAGCCAACAAGATTACTGAGAAGTTTAGGTAAATCGAGTGGAAAATTAAAGATTTGATTGTGCTCGATGCTTGAGTAAGGATGTACACAGTCCAATCGAAAGTAGGGAATACGAAGTTAGGGCCAATGTTGAAGGATATAGTAGGGTTTTGGTTTAGAATCATGAAGTATAACCGTAAGTACAGATGATAAATCGAAGTATAAGGACGCAAGACGTGAGGCGTTAATATCAAGGACTATGAGTGATGATTTAATTTTGTGGACAAAATTCTGAATAAGGAGGGTGGAATGTAATACCCGGTTGTACGGACTTGTATATTATATTATTATTATATTATTATTATATTATTATTATATTATTATTATATTATTATTATATTATTATTATATTATCGGATGACATTTTTATATTTATGTCAAATCAGGTCCGTTTTACGAAAAAAAAGCGTCACTACGATCCTAACGATTAACAGGAATTTTAAGGAAATTATGGGAATTTTTGGAGATTAAACGCTATATTCCGAGTAATTACATTTCTCGTAATGTAAAGGACGTTTTAGTAAAAATAGTAAACGGGGTCCGAATTGCGAACGGACAGTTTCAATAGAACCCAAATAATAAGTTGGATTTATTGGTGAAATAAGGAGATTTGGTGAAACCGAATAGCTGGACGATTAACGAAACGAAGGACGAAACCAAAAGAAATAAGAGCTAAGGGCATTTTGGTCTTTTGACAAATCATTTTTTTTATTAAAAGGCAAAGCCTTTCTTTCTCTTCTCCAGAACGCCATTTCCTCTTTGTTTCTTTCTTTCTCTCTCACGAACTCTCTCGGCCGCCGACGGAATCCAACGATCCGACCTCCGTTTTCCTCCCGTTCGTTCCGTTTTCTTCGTGCTTTCGCCTCCAATCGACTTTCTAGGTATGAACCTACAATCTTAGAGCTTTTATTTCGATGTTTACGGAGTTTTAAACAATTAGGGTTTCGATAGTTTTTCGTTAAAAACGCGAATTAGGGTTCGTAATTAATAGGATAGCCGTGATTAAGGATATGTTGCACGTATTTGACGTTATTGGACGAAGTTAAATCAATTTGTGAAAATGTTAAAAATTAGGGATTTTCGAGATTTTAGGAAAAAACTCGTAAATTGAGAATTTAGGTGCTGAGCGTAAATTGCTCGAATATATAGCCAATGAGTTGGATTAGAACTTTAGAAAGTTTCCTTAGTTAAGGTTTTTGTAAAAATTGGACGATCGATAGCTTAAACTCATTTTAACGTCGATATTATGTTTTGCTTCAGACAAACAACGCTCGTGGACGGAGCTTGAGCTGCTTTGGACACGAGGTAAGTTCTCGTGATCTTCTTTGGCCGATTGGTCTACATCGTACGTCATGTCGTCTCGAGGAGTTTTGGAGATGCGTTTGTTTAATTGTAGTTGGTTTGGGTAGCTAGGTTTTAGGAGTCTATAGTTTACACTTTACAGTCTTGATGGTATATATTATTGCTTGTTTACTGTATGATATTGAACTGTTCACGCATCACTTGTTTTAAAGAAGAGCATGAAAATGAACTTCCGCACAGATTTTAAAGATAACGTAAAGCATAGCACTGGCCGAAAGGCGTATTGAGCATAGTATTGGCCGAAAGGCGTATTGACCAAAAGGCGTATTGGCCGAAAGGCGTATTGTATTAGTCACGCGAGGTGGGGCTCAGGCACGGCTGTACGTGTTGTAAGCGTGCACCCCCCGCTTCTAGCCGGAAAGAGTAGTCCGCTCGCTGGATGAGCTCTCTCTGGTTAGAGGGATAGGATCTCGGTGACACCTATTGAGCATTGCATAGTAAGATAAAATAAAGCATGGTTTATCGAACTCATACGCACAGCATGCATTGCATTTACGTAGAGCTTACTGGGATTTCATCTCATAGTGTATTGTATGGTGTAGGTGACATAGAGCCAGGTGAGGACGAGATCCCTCCACCTGAGGAGTGACGGCAGTTGACGGAGGATGGCTTGCGGTGGTGTGCTGGCGCAGTCGAGGCTCATCTAACCCGTGGGGACGTATGTATAGGTTTTGAGGGTCTTTTTGGGATTCTTTTGGGAAGTCGGGTTAAGGTTAATTTGTATAGAACATATTAGGATGCTTGGTTCTGGTAGTTGATAGGTTTACATTTTAATGTTTTTAAACGTTTTGTAATTGTTTAGTGAATTGAAAACAAGAGGATATGTTCGGTTTTTAGAGCGATCCACGCAGTTGGACTTCACAAAGTCCGCTGCAGCTGGTTGAGTTTAGGTTATTGGTTGATTGTTGTTATTGTGGATAAATGGTGATAAGTATGTGAGGATTGCTCTCTGGAATCGGATTCCAGAGAGTGTTAGTAAAAGTTAAGTGCCTTGCTCTTTAGAATTCGGATTCCAGAAGCAACTTGTAATTCAGTCATGGCGATCAGGCGCTGCGAGGGTCGGCGATCGGGCGCTGCGCGCGCCATCGCTGGCAGCGATCGCGCGCCGCGGGCGAGATCGCTGGCAGCGATCGGGCGCCGCGCACTCTTCTCCCTCTTTCCGATTTTACCCTCCCATGTGTTTTAATTGATTTTAATCGTTTTATTTAATTAGTTTTATATTTGTTTTAAATGTTTTTAAAGTTAGATTTCAATTTCGATTTCGATTCTAGTTTCGATTTCGGTTTAGGTTCCGCTTAGAGTTCAGTTAAAATTATTAGGATAAAAAAAATAGTACGGAAAATACGGGTACAGTATTAGGGTCGTTACACTTTCTCCACGAAAAAAGATGCGGAAAATGAAGTGGCTAAAAAAGCTTTGGCATCGCTATCACAATTTAGAGCTCAGGAGGTTAATCTCTGTTACTAGACAAAAAGCAAGGTATTTTCTTTCTATTACTATCATACTTTGTCTTTGTGTTTGTTTTTTTTTTCATTTTTTAACTCATTCAAGATGATTACAGTTGCTACAAAAATCTGTTACAAGAGTTAGCTCAGAAAAAATAATAATAATAACAATAACAATAATTTATAGACGGTAAATTGATTTTAGACAGTCACAAATCTGTTGCTAAATACACATATATGCAACTATGTTTTTAGTTTTAAGGAAAGTTGCATAAGTTTTCTTATGCTCATAAAATAATAATAAAGTTGACATAGTATTTTATAATATCGATGCAGTATTACCTTTTGCAAATTTATTGTCTCTTCGAGTTGTTCTTAGTTTGTCATGAATAGGGAGTCATTGACTTACTCATTAGTTTTCTTTCCATTTTATCTTTATTTTGCTTTAATTTTACAATTCATATTTCATTTATTGATAGAACCAAAAGGTATGTACAAGCATCAACAACAACATTATGCTCAAAAGAAAAATTTGAAATTCCCCGTGTACTTGTGTGAGCGTGCAGGGCCTTCTCATCCAAGCCGCTTCAAATGTGATGTCACAATTGACGGAAAGACATACATGAGTGATGATTCTTTCTCCACGAAAAAAGATGCGAAAAATTAAGTGGCTAGAATAGCTTTGGCATCGCTATCACAATTTGGAGCTCAAGAGGTTAATCTCTGTTACTAGACAAAAAGTAGGGTGCTTTTTTTCTACTACTCTCATACTTTGTCTTTGTGTTTTTTTTTTGTCATTTTTTAGCTCATTCAAGATGATTACAGTTGCTACAAAAATCTGTTACAAGAGTTAGCTCAGAAAAAAATAACAACAATAATAATAATAACAATAACCATAACAATAATAACAATATCAATAATAACAATAATTTATGGACGGTAAATTGATTTTAGAAAGTCACAAATCTGTTGCTAAATACGCTTATATGCAACTATGGTTTTAGTTTTAAAGAAAGTTGCATAAGTTTTCTTATGCACATAAAATAACATTAAAGTTGACATAGTATTTTATAATATCGATGCAGTATTGTTTTTGCAAATTTATTATATCTTGGACTTGTTCTTAGTTTGACATGGAATAGGGAGTCATTGACTTACTCATTAGTTCTCTTTCCATTTTATCTTTATATTGCTTTATTTTTACAATTCATATTTCTTTTATTGATAGAGCCAAAAGGTATGTACAAGCATCAACAACAACATTATGCTCAAAAGAAAAATTTTAAATTCCCCGTGTTTTCGTGTGAGCGTGCGGGGCCTTCTCATTCTAGCCGCTTCAAGTATGATGTGACAATTGACAGAAAGACGTACATGAGTGACGATTCTTTCTCCACGAAAAAAGATGCAGAAAATGAAGTGGCCAGAATAGCTTTGGCATCGCTATCACAATTTGGAGCTCAACAGGTTAATCTCTGTTACTAGACAAAAAGTAGGGTGCTTTTTTTCTACTACTCTCATACTTTGTCTTTGTGTTTGTTTTTTTTCATTTATTAGCTCATTCAAGATGATTACAATTGCTACAAAAATCTGTTACAAGAGTTAGCTCAGAAAAAAAATTCTAACTAGAGAATTTTTGCAGAATGAGCGCCCCCTTTAGGGGAAGTGGCCGAGGTTGGAATATTATTTTTATTGCTATTATTGTTAGTGTTATTGTTATTGTTATTGATATTATTTAAACTCCCCGTGTCTTGGTGTGAGCGTGAGGGGCCTTCTCATGCTAGCCGCTTCAAGTGTGATATGACAATTGAGGGAAAGACGTACATGAGTGATGATTCTATCTCCATGAAAAAAGATGTGGAAAATGAAGTGGCTTGAATTGCTTTGGCATCGCTATCACAATTTGGACCTCAAGAGGTTATTCTCTGTTACTAGACAAAAAGCAGGGTGCTTTCTTTCTATTACTCTCATACTTTGTCTTTGTGTTTGTTTTTTTTTTTTTCATTTTTAGCTCATTCAAAATGATTACACTTGCTACAAAAATCTGTTACAAGAGTTAGCTTAGAAAAAAAAAATTCTAACTAGAGAATTTTTGCAGAATGAGCGCCCCTTTAGGGGAAAAGGCCGATGTCAGATTATTATTATTATTCTTATTATTGTTATTGTTATTGTTATTAATGAAATTCGTCGTGTACTCATGTGAGCGTGAGGGGCCTTCTCATGCTAGCTGCTTCAAGTGTGATGTGACGATTGAGGGAAAGACGTACATGTAACGCCCCAAAAACCCACTCATTCCCGGTTTGCTACAGGGACTACTCTGAGCTAAACGACTCACGAATTTTCCTTAACCCTAACAACCATTAAGCACCATGGCGTCCTCCCCGAAAAATTTGGCAGAGTAACGCTTGAAAATGGCGCCCCCAAAATGCTAAGTACCTGCACACAAATAAATCTCAACCAATCTAGAATACTCCTACACAACTATCCAGTCTACAAAATCTCCAAACAATCATCATAACAGAACGAAAATGCTATCGACCAAAATGAAGAAAGTCCACAGTATAAGGTGACATATCACCCTTAATTATGACTATAAACAACAAATACAATTACTCCCACAAAAGACAAACAGTCCTACTCCCCATCAACACCATGCTACGGCTCTTCCTGGGTCGGGTCGCCCTAACACTGTCATCAACCGGGGCCTTGGTCACACGCCATCAACTGCCACCTACTCCTAGTCAAATTCTCGGTACACACCCACCAGCTCAGCAGTACCTACACCACAGAACACACCGTAAGCTCAAAGCTTAGCAAGTAAAGTGCTGAAAGATAAACGTGAAGCATGAAAACTTGTTATGCAAGCCTAACACATGCAGGTCTCTACACACGTTGTCATCATCTCTCCGCATCGCATCTCACCGAGGTTTGGAATGTAACCGCACTGGGCAGTCAGTCCGTACACCGCACTATTTACCGGCACGTCACCACCGTCCCGGTTCCTCCAGGAACGGGGTCCATAAGTCACACCCAAAACCCCCCTGTCCCGACTCAAAATGCAACCGCACCGGGCAGTCGGTCCGTACACCGCACTGTTTACCGGCACGTCACCGCCGTCCCGGTTCCTCCAGGAACGGGGTCCATAAGTCACATTCCAGTCACTAACTCGACTCGAAGTGCAACCGTCAGGGCATTCGGCCAATACACCGCACTACCACCAGCACGTCGCCACCGCTCCAGCTCGTCCCGGAAGTTGGGCCCACACTCACACTCCAGCCCACTGTCGCCTGTCCGCGCCGTACCTGACCTCCACTACTCTCCCTCCGCGCTTGAAAACATGCTCAAAACATTTTGTGTAGCTTTTAAAACATGATGCATGATGACCATAATCAACTAATTACAACTCCACATACGCATCACAATCAATTAGCAACGACTCCACATACGCATCACATCACAAACGTGCCTACAACCCATAACGTGCACAAAACTCACAACTGATGTAAAACTCACCTACTGCCTGCACAAGACTCCTAACATACGTGCCACTAACCCACAACCAGTACAAGACCTGTAACATATTTGTCATTAACCCATAACCTGCACAAGACTCATAACATACACACAACTAGCCCACGACCTACACAAGATTCACAACCTACACAAAACTACCCCATAACCTACACAGGATTCACAACCTACACGACTTGCCCAACTAACGACAACTTCTCGTCCACATCCGTACCCACAACCCGCCACGGATGCAAGACTCACAACATACAACGAATGACTACACATACACATAAGTACATATGGCCATAACACACACAAGACTCACATCCTACACACTATGACCAACTATTGACGGCTTCTCGTCCACATCCGTACCCACAACCCGCCACGTATGCAAGACTCACAACATACAATGAACAATGACTACACATACACATACGTACATATGGCCAAAACACACACAAGACTCACATCCTACACACTATGACAAACTATCGACGGCTTCTCGTCCACATCCGTACCCACAACCCGCCACGTATGCAAGACTCACAACATACAACGAACAAGGACTACACATACACATACGTACATATGGCCATAACACACATAAGGCTCACCAAACCTACAACCTACGCACAACTGACCCACAACCTCACCAGACTCACCACCTATGTAGATATGGCCCACAACCTACACATGACTCACAACTTACCCACAACTAGCTCACAACCTACACAGAACTCACAACCTATGCAAAGCTGGCCCACAACCTGCACAAGACTCACAACATACCACTAACGACGACTTCACATCCACATCACTTCATGCACGTACCTACGACCCCCAACCTGCATTCCATGACCAACTAACGTGACTTCACCTCCACATCACATCACACACGTACCTACGACTCACAACCTGCATACAATAACCAACTAACAGTCACATCACTTCACGCACGTACCTACGACCCCCAACCTGCATTCCATGACAAACTAACGTTACTTCACCTCCACATCACATCACACACGTACCTACGACTCATAACCTGCATACCATGACCAACTAGCAGTCACATCACTTCACGCACGTACCTACGACTCCTAACCTGCATACCATGACCAACTAACGCGACTTCACCTCCACATCACATCACACACGTACCTACGACTCACAACCTGCATACCATGACCAACTAACAGTCACATCACTTCACGCACGTACCTCAGACTCCCAACCTGCATACCATGACCAACTAACGTGACTTCACCTCCACATCACATCACACATGTACCTATGGCCACACCACACACACATCGCATACAAACCACTCACGGCATACTCACGACTCACAACAAGCAAACAACTGTGGTGTAGGCCCTTCTGGGCGACTCTCAAACATTCTCAACCACACTACTACTTACCTAGCGTCTTAGCTCGCTGAGGATACTCGGTTCCCTGTCCACCTACGACAAACATTCAAACTTCATTAAAATTAAGCTTATATTTACCAACTTACTCTCAAACTACTATTTCTGTCCTAACCCAACTAAAACCTAACTAAACGGACCACTAATTTGGGTTCGGTAAAAACCGACCCAAAACTTCAGACGCGCATAACTTTTGCGTCGGTTATCGGAATCGAACAATTCCAGCGGCCACGTACTCCCCTAACAACCTAGTTTAACCTGCTAAAAAAGAAATTCAAAATGAATGGCCGTAGCTAGGTCAAAAACAGTAACCCGAATCTGCCCTAAACCAAAAAATTCTCCCCCTCACGGTTTTCCATCAATTTTCACCCACTTGCTCACCAATCAACCACCCTCACACCTAATTAGGATAATCTAACAAAACCCTAAGACTTCACACAGGAAAAACAGAAGAACACAAATTGTGACTTCTCTGTTTTTCACTCAAATTGAGCTCCTCACAGCTCGACGACCATTGCTGGTCCAAGGGTTGGCAAACCCATGCCGAGAACTCCCAAAATTGGCCGGTGATCGGAGCTCAAACTCCCTCATCACCCTCGTCCACGAACATAACCGAAACGGGGGAGTAGGTAGACTTACCATTCGGTCCTGCGCGAAAACGATCAGAAATGGCAACCCTGGAATCGCCGCCGTCGTCTGGCCTGAAAATGGCGATGAATCGTCGGCGATCATCACCCCCTCTCTCCCTTCTTCTCCGATCGGGTCTTCGACGCTCGGCGCTCGACCCTCGAACGACAGAATGGCAAGAAGCCATTCTGTCGTTTTACTTATCTTTTTTTTTTAAATAATAATAATAATAATAACAACATTAAATACAATAACATTATCATTTTTCCCTCTCAAAAATCCCATTAATTCCGTTCTTCAACCGTTAAATTTGTATAAATTGCCCCTCACCTCACCCTCGGTCTAACTCCTCCACCAAAACTCCCGAGATATAATTAGTTAACCCAATAACCAACTTAACTTAAATTAATTAAACTAAACTAAAAAAATCTTGGGTATTACAGTACATGAGTGATGATACTTTCTCCACAAAAAAAGATGTGAAAAATGAAGTGGCCAGAATAGCTTTGGCATCGCTATAACAATTTTGAGCTCAAGAGGTTAATCTCTGTTACTAAATAGAAAGCAGGGTGCTTTCTTTCTATTACACTCTGTAACGCCCCGGGTTTTCTGAACCCGGTTTATTACTCAAATACTCGAACGTGGCTAAAAATTTTGAATAATAAACTTTAAAACTTGCAGCGGAAAACTTGCAGCGGAAATCCTTTAAACAAATAAGCTAAGCAATACTGTGAAAGATATTATTGAAATGATCGTTGAAATTGTTAACAAGTAATCGGCCAAGGAAAATAAAAGATTTAAATATAGAATACTCGGGAAAATCTCAACAGACAAACACATCTACCGACGACCAGTCAACGGAAAGAGCAGAACAGAAAACAGAAGGCTTCTGCCGATGACGTGTACAACAAGGATATCACTCGGTAGACTGCATCTACCGATGACGTGTACAACAGAAGATAAATAAAACAAAGACATCTTCCGACAGTCAACATAACTATACTCCACATCTGCCGATGAAGTCAACACAACTCCATCTGCCGATGAAGTCAGCACGACTGCACACACAGCTTCACCTACCGATGACGTCAGCAGACTACTTCTGCCGATGACAAAACAACAAAATTTCACAATACTTCTTCCGACAGGATGAGCTTCATATACCGATTACTAACGACAAAACGTAACACCCTTTTCTACCGGTACCACAATCCTACACCTTCTGATGGCACACTAAAGACTTTTCCGATAAATGACTTAACAACAACTCAACATCTACCGGTAGATGTCCTCTACCGATAGAGAACAAAACTATAACTCAACCTCTACCGATAGACATCATCTACCGATAGAGAACAAAACTAAGTCAAAAACAACTTTGTCTGCCAGAGAAAACTTACACATGGTACTGAAAACACTTTAAACCATTCAAATCCCTACATTTCTCAAAATTCAGTAAAACAAATGTTAAAACCAATAGAATGTAATTATCGGAAACTTCAAAATATATTCAAAAACATTAAACATCAGAACTACTTCTGTCATTAGGAAAAGAGACTCAACAACCACTCAACTGAGACTTAATTCATTAAACCTTCCCTTCAACAGACACCAGTTAAACCGCCTCACCAGACACTAAATCAGTAGCATGAAGGTGCTCCTCCAACCTCATCTATTCATCCGCAAACTCAGGAAATTCACCTGATGAATTCACGACACCTACATCACAAAACTCATCTATTAGCCTAAGGCTAAGCAAGTAAAGCAAAAATGTATGAAAAGCTGAAAACACAATATCCTAATATGCAGTTTCTACTTTTCTCATCTCTGTTACATATTCATCGTTATAATCGGATTCCTCTCTAAATTGGGAGTTGAATCACCTCTCCCAAAGTATGAACATCCCTGTCTCATTAGGAGTTGGATTAATTCTCCTAACAGTGAATATATATATACTGATCAATGTTCAGATCCACTTCGAAATTGGGAGTTGGATCAGTTTTCCCAAAGTATGATCCCTGGCTCATTAAGGGTTGGATTAGTTCCCTTAACAGAAAATGTTTCACATAAATCACTTCAGAATGTTCACTTCCTCACTATATCAAAACATGTAAACTCATTTTCGTATACTTTCAAATATATGATGCATGAAACAGGAAAACATTCAAACACACAAAAATCCTAATGTTCTGTGATGTAGGCCCGAAGGCACAAGCAAACTTCACTTACCTGGATTCCTAGCAAATGCTCGGTTAAGAGCTACTTCGGGGGTTTGTTCACCTATATTCATAAACAGAATGTTAAACCTCAATCTAAGCTATTCAGAAATCTAAGGAGTGGGTTTGGCATCTCTATTTATCTAACATTCCCGATTCTGCTCTAATCCTCAAGCAGAATCTCTCACTCGCAACATTATCAAAATGCATACATTGGGATCCTTAATCTACCTAGGTACTAAAATCAGCAATTAATCGAATCTAAACTCACCTTGGTTGGAGGAATCTGTGAGGAAATCGCCTAGAGAGCTCTGCTGGGTTGAGCTGAAAACCGAGAGTGAAATGAGTATGACGGCTATACCTCATTCAATCTTTCCTTAAATACGTTATCCATAACATAAATTGACAATTACCCTTATGCCCTCACTTAGTTACTCATTAACCTAATTGATTTTACCCCTAATTTCATTCTATAAAATTCACGCTTAGAAGATTAATAGGTTATTTTAATTCTAATAAACCGGGTGTTACAATCTACCCTCCTTAAAAGAATTTTGTCCTCAAAATTCAATACCTGAACAATCTTGGATGCTGGTCCATCATGTCTTGCTGGCGTTCCCAAGTTGTCTCCTCTATATTCTGATTATGCCATAAGACTTTCACTAGTGGAATTTCCTTGTTGCGTAATACTTTCACTGCATAATCCAAGATCCTTACTGGTCTCTCCTCATAGGTCAGTGTAGGTTGAATTTCAATGTTCTGCTGTTCCACAATCTGAGATGGATCCCTCAAGCACTTCTTAAGCATAGAAATATGGAACACATTGTGGATTCCTTCCATAGAGTCTGGCAATTGCAGCTCATATGCTGATTTCCCAATCCTCCTCAAGATTGAGAAAGGTCCAACATATCTTGGGTTAAGCTTCCCTCTCTTCCCAAATCTTACAACTCCTTTGAATGGTGATACCTTAAGAAAAACCTCACTACCAAC
This sequence comes from Begonia masoniana, assembly GCA_022432975.1. Lineage (NCBI taxonomy): Eukaryota > Viridiplantae > Streptophyta > Magnoliopsida > Cucurbitales > Begoniaceae > Begonia > Begonia masoniana. Next base: position 20,812,737 of record CM039505.1, on the reverse strand, counting down.
TTCAAACTCTAACTCTCTGCGTCTTCGGTCAGCATAGCTTTTCTGTCGACTTTGAGCTGTTAAGATCCTCTGACGGATGAGAGCAACCTTCTCAACAGTTTGCTGCACAATATCAGAACCAAGCAACTGTGCTTCACCAACTTCATCCCAATACAAGGGTGATCTGCATTTTTGTCCATACAATGCTTCATACGGTGCCATTCCTATTGTTGCCTGAAAACTGTTATTGTAAGAGAACTCTACCAGAGCTAGGTACTTACTCCAAGAGCCTTGGAAATCTAAAACACATGCACGGAGCATATCTTCTAGAATCTGAATAGTTCTCTCGGATTGTCCATCAGTTTGAGGGTGGAAAGCTGTACTGAAACTAAGCTGAGTCCCCATTGCCTTGTGCAGACTCTTCCAAAACTTAGATGTAAATCTAGCATCTCGGTCCGAAACTATGGTGCTTGGAACTCCATGCAATCTAACAACTTCCTGAACATACAACTCAGCAAGTTGATCCATCGAGTATGTCATCTTCATAGGCAGAAAATGGGATGATTTGGTCAAACGGTCAACTATCACCCAAATTGCATCATGTCCTTTAGTTGTCCTAGGTAATCCCACAACAAAATCCATGGTTATTTGTTCCCATTTCCATTCAGGAACTGGTAAAGGTTGTAATGTTCCTGAGGGTCTCTGATGCTCGGCTTTAATCTGCTGACAACACAAACATGATCCTACATATTCTGCCACACTTCTTTTCATACTTGGCCACCAGTAATGCTGTTTAAGATCCTTATACATCTTCGTACTCCCAGGGTGGACTGAGAATCTAGAAGAATGAGCCTCAGAAAGAATCTCATTCCGAAGTTCCATAATGGCAGGAACAAACCATCTGTTTCTAAACTTAAGGATTCCATCAGAAGAACAGTTAAAGTCTAAATTGTCCGTAGAATCCATACTTGACTTGTACTTGCTGCATTCATCATCATTTGACTGAGCTTCCTTTATTTTCTCAAGAATTGTAGGTCTTAAGGTTATGGCCGAAAGTATAGCTGTTACATTGGATACTGCCTCTAGATTAAACTTTAGGAATTCAGATTCTAAGGCTAATGGTAAGTCAAGAATCAATGCTGAAACTGATGTTGTCACTCTGCTCAAAGCATCGGCTACTACATTTGCCTTGCCGGGATGGTATTTAATCTCAAAGTCATAGTCCTTTACAAACTCTAACCACCGGCGCTGCCTCATATTTAATTCCTTCTGTGTGAAGATATAATTCAGGCTCTTATGATCTGAAAATATCTCACAAGATTGTCCATACAAGTAATGCCTCCAAATCTTAAGTGCAAAAACCACTGCAGCTAATTCCAAGTCATGTGTAGGGTAATTCTTCTCATGAGTTTTCAACTGTCTAGAAGCATAGGCTATTACCTTTCCATCTTGCATCAACACACAACCAAGACCAATCTTGGATGCATCACAATAAATACTAAATTTACCATTCTCAGCAGGAAGGGTTAGGATTGGAGCATTGGTCAGTTTCTGTTTTAAAGTCTGGAAACTAATTTCACACTCTTCTGTCCAATCATATTTGATATTCTTCCTAGTTAAACGAGTGAGGGGTGTTGCAATCTTTGAAAATCCCTCAATAAATTTTCTGTAATATCCTGCTAGTCCAACAAAACTCCTAATATCAGTAGCATTCTTCGGTTGGGGCCATTCTTTAACTGCTTGAATCTTGGCTGGATCGACTGATATTCCATCTCCAGAGATCACATGACCCAGAAAGTGAACTCTATCCAACCAAAACTCACACTTGGAAAACTTAGCATAAAGCTGGTGTTGTCTAAGTGTTTCTAACACCAAACTCAGATGCTTTGCATGCTCCTCATTAGTACTAGAATAAATGAAAATGTCATCAATAAACACAATGACAAACTTATCCAAATACTCATGAAACACTCTGTTCATAAGGTCCATGAATGCTGCTGGTGCATTTGTCAAACCAAAAGACATAACCAAAAACTCATAATGCCCATACCTTGTGCGAAAGGCAGTCTTTGGGATATCTTCAGATTTAACCTTCAACTGATAATAACCTGACCTCAGATCAATCTTAGAGAAAACTCTTGCACCATTGAGCTGGTCAAATAAATCATCAATCCTAGGCAGGGGATACTTGTTCTTAACAGTTAACTTATTCAGTTCTCTATAATCGATGCACATGCGCATTGATCCGTCCTTCTTTTTGACAAAAAGGACAGGCGCACCCCACGGTGAAAAGCTCGGGCGTATGAACCCTTTCTCTAACAATTCTTCCAACTGCTCTTTTAATTCCTTGAGTTCTGCAGGTGCTAACCTATAGGGATTTTTAGACACAGGTTTTGCTCCAGGGTAGACATCTACAACAAACTCAATTTCTCTATCTGGTGGCAAACCGGGAAGGTCATCTAGAAACACTTCTGGGAAGTCTTGGACAACAAGGATATTTTGAGGAGTTGCCTTTTCTACAAGTTGTGTATCTAGAACACATGCCAAGAAGCACAAGTACTCCTTGCATGGTGAAGGTCTAAAATTTAAAGAAGTCATAACAGACATTTCCTTACTCTTCTCTGAAGCTTGGAAGGTATGTTTCAAACTACCAGGGGGTTGGAAACTAACTATTCCAGTCCTACAATCAATTGTGGCATGGTGTTTAAACAACCAGTCCATTCCTAAGATCATATCAAATCCCAAAATATCCATAACAATAAGATCAGCAGGTAAACTCACATTTCCTACCAACACATCACTGTCTAGCATCACTTGGTTAGAGTGCATGCTTTCTCCAGAGGGTAAAGCAACATTAAACATATGCATGGAAGGGGTAAACTGTACATCTAACTTATCAGCAAATGCAGATGCAATAAATGAATGCGTTGCACCAGAATCTAATAAAGTAAAAGTAGGCACAGAATTGATCAATATGGTACCTGACACAACAGCGGGCTGTTCTTCACTTGACTCCATCATGGAGAATATTCTTGGTTTGATCAAAGCAGGGCCACTCTTTGGATTTGGGCAGCCTCTACTAATGTGTCCAACTTTGTTACAATTGAAGCATCTGGTGACTCTAGGCTTCGGGCACTCCTTGAATGTATGTCCAACCTCCTCACAGTTGAAACATTTACCAAAGCCCATTCTGCACTCGCCAAGGTGGTTCTTCAAACACTTGGGACACTGGGGGAAATTCCTAACATTCTGTACTTTCCCACCGGACCCTTGGCTGCTCTGGCCTTCACTAGGCCTCTTCATTCCTCTATGAGGATGTGGCTGAACAACCTTTGTGGGGCTTCCTTCGGTCCAGCACACTTCCTTTCAGCTTCTTCCACTTCCAGAGCAGTGGACACAACTTCACTTAATGTCAAACCCTTAATTCCACAGAATTTAACTCCTCGGTAAATCTCAGGTTTCAGTCCATGCACAAACTTAAACACTTTTTCCTCATCTATGTAAGCAAAATGTCCAGCAAACCTGGACAGAGACTCAAATTGCCTACAATACTCGGCTACAGACCCTGTCTGTTTCAAGTTCAGAAATTCTAACTTCTTTGCAGTCTGGACAGTGCTGTTAAAATACTTCTCATAGAAAATGTCCTTGAATTGAGACCAGGGCATCGCCAAAACATCAGTGGCGGTCTCAATAGTTTCCCACCAAAGTTGAGCATCTCCAGCCAGATGAAATGTTGCCAACGTGACCTTGTCCCCCTCTCCAATGTTGGCACACCTGAACATGCTCTCTATCTTCCTAAGCCATCCTTCAGCAATAACTGGATCAGTTGACTGACCATCAAACGTGGGTGGTCTTAGTCTCCGGAACCTATCTCCAGAATTCTCACTGTTAGAACCAGAGTTAGCACTCCCTTGTGCTTCCCGACTCAACAACACACCTAGCTGATCGGACTGCTGACGCACTATGTCTGTCTGCTGGCGCATCAGTTCAGTCAGCTGCCTAATCACATTAGAGTCTTCCTCATTCCTCGGATTTGGTGTCTCTCTTGGTATTCTTGGTCTTCCTGGTCGTCTAGACATTTCACTATATTCCTAGACAAGATGAATTATTCACATAAATATCTAATAATAAAATTAACTTAAACACTTACAGTTGTTGGAGTACTCCCATGCGACGATTAGCACTGATGAGTAATCATTTGAACGGTTTAACTGAATGTCTCTGATACCAAACTGTAACGCCCCGGGTTTTCTGAACCCGATTTGTTACTCAAATACTCGAACGTGGCTAAAAATTTTGAATAATAAACTTTAAAACTTGCAGCGGAAATCCTTTAAACAAATAAGCTAAGCAATACTGTGAAAGATATTATTGAAATGATCGTTGAAATTGTTAAGAAGTAATCGGCCAAGGAAAATAAAAGATTTAAATATAGAATACTCGGGAAAATCTCAACAGACAAACACATCTACCGACGACCAGTCAACGGAAAGAGCAGAACAGAAAACAGAAGGCTTCTGCCGATGACGTGTACAACAAGGATATCACTCGGTAGACTGCATCTACCGATGACGTGTACAACAGAAGATAAATAAAACAAAGACATCTTCCGACAGTCAACATAACTATACTCCACATCTGCCGATGAAGTCAACACAACTCCATCTGCCGATGAAGTCAGCACGACTGCACACACAGCTTCACCTACCGATGACGTCAGCAGACTACTTATGCCGATGACAAAACAACAAAATTTCACAATACTTCTTCCGACAGGATAAGCTTCATATACCGATTACTAACGACAAAACGTAACACCCTTTTCTACCGGTACCACAATCCTACACCTTCCGATGGCACACTAAAGACTTTTCCGATAAATGACTTAACAACAACTCAACATCTACCGGTAGATTTCCTCTACCGATAGAGAACAAAACTATAACTCAACCTCTACCGATAGACATCATCTACCGATAGAGAACAAAACTAAGTCAAAAACAACTTTGTCTGCCAGAGAAAACTTACACATGGTACTGAAAACACTTTAAACCATTCAAATCCCTACATTTCTCGAAATTCAGTAAAACAAATGTTAAACCAATAGAATGTAATTATCGGAAACTTCAAAATATATTCAAAAACATTAAACATCAGAACTACTTCTGTCATTAGGAAAAGAGACTCAACAACCACTCAACTGAGACTTAATTCATTAAACCTTCCCTTCAACAGACACCAGTTAAACCGCCTCACCAGACACTAAATCAGTAGCATGAAGGTGCTCCTCCAACCTCATCTATTCATCCGCAAACTCAGGAAATTCACCTGATGAATTCACGACACCTACATCACAAAACTTATCTATTAGCCTAAGGCTAAGCAAGTAAAGCAAAAATGTATGAAAAGCTGAAAACACAATATCCTAATATGCAGTTTCTACTTTTCTCATCTCTGTTACATATTCATCGTTATAATCGGATTCCTCTCTAAATTGGGAGTTGAATCACCTCTCCCAAAGTATGAACATCCCTGTCTCATTAGGAGTTGGATTAATTCTCCTAACAGTGAATATATATATACTGATCAATGTTCAGATCCACTTCGCAATTGAGAGTTGGATCAGTTTTCCCAAAGTATGATCCCTGGCTCATTAAGGGTTGGATTAGTTCCCTTAACAGAAAATGTTTCACATAAATCACTTCAGAATGTTCACTTCCTCACTATATCAAACATGTAAACTCATTTTCGTATACTTTCCAAATATATGATGCATGAAACAGGAAAACATTCAAACACACAAAAATCTTAATGTTCTGTGATGTAGGCCCGAAGGCACAAGCAAACTTCACTTACCTGGATTCCTAGCAAATGCTCGGTTAAGAGCTACTTTGGGGGTTTGTTCACCTATATTCATAAACAGAATGTTAAACCTCAATCTAAGCTATTCAGAAATCTAAGGAGTGGGTTTGGCATCTCTATTTATCTAACATTCCCGATTCTGCTCTAATCCTCAAGCAGAATCTCTCACTCGCAACATTATCAAAATGCATACATTGGGATCCTTAAGCTACCTAGGTACTAAAATCAGCAATTAATCGAATCTAAACTCACCTTGGTTGGAGGAATCCTGTGAGGAAATCGCCTAGAGAGCTCTGCTGGTTGAGCTGAAAACCGAGAGTGAAATGAGTATGACGGCTATACCTCATTCAATCTTTCCTTAAATACGTTATCCATAACATAAATTGACAATTACCCTTATGCCCTCACTTAGTTACTCATTAACCTAATTGATTTTACCCCTAATTTCATTCTATAAAATTCACGCTTAGAAGATTAATAGATTATTTTAATTTTAATAAACCGGGTGTTACACACTCTTACTTTGTCTTTATGTTTTTTTTTTTCATTTTTTAGCTCATTCATGATGATTACAGTTCGTACAAAAATCTGTTACAACAGTTAGCTCAGAAAAAAATAACCACAATAATAATAATAACAATAACAATAACAATAATAACAATAACAATAATAACAATAATTTATAGACGGTAAATTGATTTTAGACAGTAACAAATCTGTTGCTAAATACACTTATATGCAACTATGGTTTTAGTTTTAAGGAAAGTTGCATAAGTTTTTTTGTGCACATAAAATAACTATAAAGTTGACATAGTATTTTATAATATCGATGCTGTATTGTTTTCGCAAATTTATTGTCTCTTGGAGTTGTTCTTAGTTTGTCATGGATATATGAAGTCATTGACTTACTCATTAGTTCTCTTTCCATTTTATCTTTATTTTGCTTTATTTTTACAATTCATATTTCTTTTATTGATAGAACCAAAAGGTATGTACAAGCATCAACTACAACATTATGCTCAAAAGAAAAATTTGAAATTCCCCGTGTACTCTTGTGAGTGTGCGGGGCCTTCTCGTCCTAGCCGCTTCATGTGTGATGTGACAATTGACGGAAAGACGTACATGAGTGATGATTCTTTGTCCACAAAAAAAGATGAAGAAAATGAAGTGGCTAGAATAGCTTTGGCATCGCTATCACAATTTGGAGCTAAAGAGGTTATAATCTCTGTTACTAGACAAAAAGTAGGGTGCTTTTTTTCTATTACTCTCATACTTTGTCTTTATGTTTGTTTTTTTTTTCATTTTTAGCTCATTCAATTTGATTACCGTTGCTACAAAAATCTGTTACAAGAGTTAACTCAGAAAAAAATAACCACAATAATAATAATAATAATAATAATAATAATAATAATAATAATAATAATAATAACAATAATTTATAGACGGTAAATTGATTTTAGACAGTAACAAATCTGTTGCTAAAAGACAATATATGCAACTATGGTTTTAGTTTAAGGGAAAGTTGCATAAGTTTTTTGTGCAAATAAAATAACTATAAAGTTGACATAGTATTTTATAAATCGATGCGGTATGTTTTCGCCAAATTGATTGTCTCTTGGAGTTGTTCTTAGTTTGTCATGGATATATGAAGTCATTGATCTCTTACTCCATTAGTTCTCTTTCCATTTTATCTTTATTTCTGTATTTTACAAGGTCATATTATTTGTTGATAGAACCAAAAGGTATGTACAAGCATCAACTACAACATTATGCTCAAAAGAAAAAATTGAAATTCCCCGTGTATGGTGTGAGCATGAGGGGCCTTCTCATGCTAGCCGCTTCAAGTGTGATGTGACAATTAAGGGAAAGACGTACATGAGTGATGATTCTTTGTCCACAAAAAAAGATGAAGAAAATGAAGTGGCTAGAATAGCTTTGGCATCGCTATCACAATTTGGAGCTAAAGAGGTTATAATCTCTGTTACTAGACAAAAAGTAGGGTGCTGTTTTTCTATTACTCTCATACTTTGTCTTTATGTTTTTTTTTTTCATTTTTAGCTCATTCAATTTGATTACCGTTGCTACAAAAATCTGTTACAAAAGTTAGCTTAGAAAAAAAAATTATAAATAGAGAATTTTTGTAGAATGAATGCCCCCTTTAGGGGAAGAGGTCGTGGTCAGAATATTAATATTATTGTTATATTGTTATTGTTATTGTTATTGATATTATTGAAATTCCCCGTGTATGGTGTGAGCATGAGGGGCCTTCTCATGCTAGCCGCTTCAAGTGTGATGTGACAATTAAGGGAAAGACGTACATGAGTGATGATTCTTTCTCTATGAAAAAGATGTGGAAAATGAAGTGGCACATAATAGCTTTGGCATCGCTATCACAATTGGAGCTCAAGACGGTAATCTCTATTACTAGACAAAAGCCATGGTGCTTTCTTTATATTACTCTTATAATTTGTCTTTATGTGTTTTTTTTCATTTTTAGATCATCAATATGATTACACTTGCTACAAAAATCTGTTACAAGAGTTAACTCAGAAAAAAAATTCTAACTATAGAATTTTTGTAGAATGAATGCCCCCTTTAGTGGGAAGAGGTCGTGGTCAGAATATTAATATTATTGTTATTATTATAATTGTTATTGTATTGTATTGTTATTTTTGAAATTCCCCGTGTACTTGTGTGAGCGTGAGGGGCCTTCTCATGCTAGCGCTTCAAGTGTGATTGTGACAATTGAGGGAAAGACGTACATGCGTGATGATTCTTTCTCCATGGAAAAAGATGTGGGAAAATGAAGTGACCTGAATAGCTTTGCATCGCTATCACAATTTGGAGCTCAAGAGGTTAATCTCTTGTACTAGACAAAAGCAGGGTGCTTTCTTGTAACGACCCAAATTTTTAAAACTCGGTCGCTACTCATAACACTGAACAGGACTAAGAAATATATACTATATTTTTTAAACTCACTCACAACCAAAATGACATTATTTTAAACATAAAAAACTTGCAGCGGAAATCATATTATTTAAACAGAATCACGACGAATACAGGCTAGCAAAACTTCAGGTTCAACATCGTTTAAAGCTTCCCTACACCACCTGCAAACAGTTTGACAATGCTAAGAAGTTTGTCGATCACAGAGTCTTTCTACGACTCTGGATGACGTACTCTGGACGGGCGACCTTGGATGATGTCACTACAGACAGCCTTAATTTAGACGACAGTGTTTCAGATGACAACATACCTCAACTGTGGACGATGTTCTTGTCCACGACTACAGGGATTTAACGACTACGAGTTTTTGTCCACAAACCACGTGTAACACCCCGAGTTTTTTGAACCCGGTTTGTTACTCTTAAGTCCGAAACTTTCTATGAAAACTTGGACCAAATTAAAACTTCGTTCAAAATTCAAAATTTAGACATTTGATAAAACATGAAAACTTGCAGCGGAAATCGTTTAAACAAAAATAAAATTAAACAAAACCACGTCGAAATAAGCGTGGGAAAACGTTAAGAAACAATCGGTTAAGAAGCAAAGGTTTAACTCGTGAAAACACTTTAAAGGTTGCAAAAGTACAATCTCGTCGCTGAACAAAGTCAACAAAAAGGGGAAAGCTATTTGAAGACCCCCACCGGTCACTAAACGACAAAACGTAAGATTTGTCATCCGGTCACTAAACGACAAAACGTAAGATTTGTCATCCGGTCACTAAACGACAAAACGTAAGATTTGTCATCCGGTCACTAAACGACAAAACGTAAGATTTGTCATCCGGTCACTAAACGACAAAACGTAAGATTTGTCATCCGGTCACTAAACGACAAAACGTAAGATTTGTCATCCGGTCACTAAACGACAAAACGTAAGATTTGTCATCCGGTCACTAAACGACAAAACGTAAGATTTGTCATCCGGTCACTAAACGACAAAACGTAAGATTTGTCATCCGGTCACTAAACGACAAAACGTAAGATTTGTCATCCGGTCACTAAACGACAAAACGTAAGATTTGTCATCCGGTCACTAAACGACAAAACGTAAGATTTGTCATCCGGTCACTAAACGACAAAACATAAAAACTGCAGCGGAAACGTTTAACACAAAATAAAATTAAACAAAACCACGTCGAATAAGCGTGGGAAAACGTTAAGAAACAATCGGTTAAGAAGCAAAGGTTTAACTCGTGAAAACACTTTAAAGGTTGCAAAAGTCAATTCATCGTCCGACTGAAAAAGTCAACAAAAAGGGGAAAGCTATTTGAAGACCCCCACCGGTCACTAAACGACAAAACGTAAGATTTGTCATCCGGTCACTAAACGACAAAACGTAAGATTTGTCATCCGGTCACTAAACGACAAAACGTAAGATTTGTCATCCGGTCACTAAACGACAAAACATAACACCTATATCAGCCTCCGAGCCGAACCATCGGACATCACGGATGAATAACAAAACAACACTATCTACATAAAGGAATTTGCTTGCTTCTCGAAAACCATTCAGAAACAACTCAACCATAGCATTAGTCAAATCCAGTAAAAATCAACGTTTAAAACTTAACAGATTACTAGTATCAGTAGATCTCAAAACGTATTCAAAATGCTAAAATTTCTACTGTCATGAAAACTCAACATACTCAGACCAATCGTTATCTACTAAACCTCAACAACTGCTGACACCAGTTAACCCGCCTCATCAGTTTACCAAGTCGAGACGTGGATGTACTCCTCCAACCACATCAATCTTCTGTGCACTCAGGAAACTCACCTGCAGTGTCCTCAACACCTACATCACAAAACTCATCTATTAGCCTAATGCTAAGTAAGTAAAGCCAACAAGAAATGAAACAACGAAATATAAATTCCTAATATGCAATTTCTACTTTCTCAACTCAGTTGCTCATGCTTCGTTTCTGTTCAGATCCCCCTGTGAAATTGGGAGTTGGATCAACTCTCCCAAAGTACATACATCCCTGTCTCATTAAGGGGTGGATTAATTCCCTTAATAGTGAAACTGATTCTCCTGTTCAGATCCCCCTGTGAAATTGGGAGTTGGATCAACTCTCCCAAAGTACATACATCCCTGTCTCATTAAGGGGTGGATTAATTCCCTTAATAGTGAAACTGATTCTCATGACTGTTTCAATATGTTCAATCCTTACCATGCCAATCATGCATTCAAATTCATTTTCGTATGTTTTAAAGCGTGATGCATAGAATACAGATTCACACAAGTAATCATAACCCTAACGTTTTGTGATGTAGGCCCAAAGGCACAAGCAAACTTCACTTACCTGGTCTCCTGGGAAGCTTGTTAAAACCTCTCCCTCGGGAGTTTGCTCAAACCTAGTTCCATAAATCGAACATTAATTTAAACTTTCGTCAAACTTCTTTCTAGCTACCCAGAAAGCTAAGGAAATTAGTTTGGAAGCCTTAATCGTAATGCATTCCCGATTCGACTCATAAACCGAAACTAGCACTCACATACCGCATTCTCAAAACTTCATTTATCAACCCTCGACAGTTACAATGTAGCAAGAAATAGAAGCAAAACTCACCTAGTTATGAGGAAATCGCTGGAGGGATCGAAGAGGGTCTCCTATCGCGCTCTGCTAAGCTGAGGAGCTGAGAGTGGAAGAGGAAATGAAATGAAACAGTGGCGGCTACCTCATTAACACTTCCCTTAAATATGTTATCCACAATATAAATTCGCAATTACCATCTTGCCCCTGCCTAGTCACTTAATAACCTAATCAACATTTCACTCAATTTTTAAACCTTAAGATTATATACCTCCGTTTAATAACTTATTTTGATTTATATTGAAACCAGGTGTTACACCACGTGACTCATTTAAATTGTCGCCCATGGTCCACATGACTTTATCGACCATGGGATTATACGAACTCATCGTCCATGGACCCAACGTCCATAGACTTACTTAAATTCGTCGTCCATAAGCCACGTGACCTAATCGTTTGCCCACGTGACTTATTTAACTTAATCGTCCACACAACTTACTCAACTCACTAGTCCACATAGGCTACTTAACGCACTCATCCACGCAGACTACTTTTGCCTTATTTGTCCATGCAGACTATATAACGCACTCGTCCACGCTGACTACTTATACCTTATTCGTCCACGCAGACTACATAACTCACTCGTATACGGAATAGACTACTGTTTTTCCCTAACAACTTTGGACGACTATCCTCAAGACAGAATCATAATTTGATCGATTATACACCCAACATTAGGCAATCCTGACTACTAAGAGGACTTATAAACTTTGACAGCAAGCATTCAAAACAACTTAAAACCACAACTTACTCAAAATCTAGAAAATAAATCCCATCAAATTCAACCATGTTTTATCATCAAAATCACTTCAAAAGTATATCGATACATTTAAAACTATCACTGCTATCAAAATTCTAATCTCACAGTGTAACACCCGAAAAATTTCAATAACGCATATAGGCTTATGATTATGGTTAAGGTAATTAAAGTGAAGTAATATTTGTTATTGGTTAGAAGGGAGAAAAGAGTTTGGAAAATTCAAAACCAAAAAAGAATTGTTTGAAAAGTCAAAGCACAATTGGACCAATAGAAAATTAGTTAGAAAAATTGAATGAAAGGAGAGAAAGGAGTAGCCAATCACGTTGGAAATGAAAGGAGAAAAAGGGGAAGGGTTGTTATTATAATTAAGTGAAATGTTGGTGTAAAAATGAAAAGTAAAAAGATGGTTTTATAAATTAAAAGAAAGTGAAGGAGAAAACATCAAAAAACCCTTCTTCTTCCCCTTGCTCTCCACGGTCCTTTGCCAGCCATTGAAGCCCTCTAAACCTTCTTTTCATCAAGAGTCTTTAAGAGTTTTTGAGGTAAAATTTAGTGGGTTTTAGTTTAATGTTTGTTAGGATTGGTTTTTAAGGGTTTTTAGGGTGTTTTGTGAGGTGTTGTGTAATGTTTGAAAACCCTAAATGATGGAGTCCGAAACTTGGGGTTCAAAATCTTATTTTCTTTCCAAATTTGATAGTTTAGTTGTGGGATAAATTGTTTTAGGTTGGTTGAGGGGTTAGATTAAAGATTTGAAGAGAGTTTCATGAAAACCGGTTTTTGACATATAGGTCACCGGTTCTGGTCTGAGCATTTCGAGTTGGCCGTTTAGTTCATTTGGTTAATTTGAGTGGCTCAATGGATAGTAGACGTGTAGAGGTTTCTGAGTTGGGGTGGCACGTTGAAATCCGTTGAAAAACGAGAAAGTTATGGCCGTTCGAACTTGGACGGTAAAATTTGGGTAAAAATCGGGTTTTGTAGTTTTAGGTTGAAGTGTTGGTTAGTTTTTGTTTTAGGATCCTTTATAATTTTATTAGTGATTTACTAAGTTGAGTTTTCATTATTTTAGGTGATCGAGAGTGGAATTCGGTTGGACAAAGTGAGCAAACACATACCGAGACGTCAGGTAAGTAGTGGATGTGTGTCTTTTGCCTTCGGGCCTACACCACAGAACGGTAGGGAATTGTTTGTTTGCTTGATTGTTTGTATGTGACATGTATCATTGTTTTCAAACTACGAAACGAACAGGTTTTTAGCATGTTTTGAATTGTGTGGATGAAATGTAAGATATACAACAGTGTGATAGGCAAATGTGTCTCGAGTGCTACTCGAGAGGTACGCAACTGTGTCTCGAGTGCTACTCGAGAGGTACGCAAATGTGTCTCGAGTGATACTCGAGAGGTACGCTGTGTCTCGAGTAGAATGATATTCTACGAGAGAGGTACGCAAATGTGTCTCGAGTAGAATGATATTCTACGAGAGAGTTACGCAAATGTGTCTCGAGTGATACTCGAGAGGTACGCTGTGTCTCGAGTAGAATGATATTCTACGAGAGAGGTACGCTTACGCTAAATGTAGTGAGAACGCGATGCATACAACCGAGAGTTAGAAATCGCATGTATTAGGGTTGTGTGTAAGGGTTGTTGGTGCATCGTACTTTGTTTGTGTATGCATATCATTATTCCCTACTTGCTAAGCATTAGGCTTACATTTTGTGTTCTATGGTGTAGGTGACGAGTGCTATACAGGTGAGTTAGATGAGACAGTAGAGGAATAGGCCGCAGTCGGAGGAGTACGAGGTGCGCCGGTGCAGGTAATTGTCGGGGCGTCTCGGCTACTGTCTTCCTCGGGTTTGTGGGAGGTTGTTGTTTGCTATGTAGATAGTTGGTGGGTGTTTTTAAGTTGTTTGACGTGTGAATGTTTATTTTGAGAAAAGTTAGAAGAATTTGGAGGTTTGGTACGTTATAGTTATAAACGTTTGCGTAATTATTTGGACTATCCGAGAGTTGGTTGTGTTGATGGATAATAGTCATACATGGTTGTGGTTTGAAACTATATGTTTTGGTTTTAAACTTTCAGGTTTTGGTTTATCGGATTTAGGCGTTACGCCGCCCGTTTTGGTTTTAAAACAATTAACGTCGGGTTATGTTTGCTATATTTTTATTATCCGTTTGAAGTCGGTTTTCCAAAAAATTTAAGGGATTTGACGATTTATGTGTTGGGAGTGTATGGTAAAAATTTCGGGATTTTTGGAGGTGTCGGGCTCGTAGAAAAGTGTAGAAAGGTTGGGAAAGTCAAGAAAAGTCAAAACGGGGTGTTTTGGGACGTTTTTGGTCGAAAATACCCGAGCCGGCCTGACCGATCGGGCATGGGTCATGATCGATCGCGGCCGGGGTCAATTTTGGTGAAAATAGCCCAAGCGGACCCGATCGATCGGGCCCAAAACGCGACCGATCGCGATTGGGCACCTGCGGAGCGCGCTGGCGCGCGCCCAGCGCCCATTTGGGCTGATTTTTTTTTAAATTTTAAATTTCTCTCTTTTTCTACAATATTTTGACCCGACATTTTCCGACGTATTTTAAACGTATTTTGGGCCCGTTTTCCAATAAATTTCGAGGGTTTGAAAAACCCAAAAATGAGTCATAAAATTTACGAAAATTATTTTAAACGATGTTTTAAATGCGGGTTTGGTTTGGTATGTGACGCACCGAGCCGGGTCGGGTTCGGGGCGTTACACACAGTTAACTAAACCTTTATCCATAAAAATTCCTCACATGACGACACTAGTCAAACCGCCTCATCAATGCACCAGGTCGTGGCAAGGATGCATTCCATCAACTACGCCTATTCATCAGTAAACTCAGAGAATTCACCTGTAGTTATCTCGGCACCTACATCACAAAACTCATCTATTAGCCTAATGCTACATAAGTAGAGGAATAATGAAATGAAATGCTAAAACATAAATCCTATTCATGCAGTTTCTACTTTCACAACTTAGTTGAATTCATACTCGTTCTCTGCTGATCTGATCCTTCTGTCCATTGGGAAGTGGATCAATTTTTCTCAAAGTCATACATCCTCTAACTAGATTAAGGGGTGGATTAGTTCCCTAATAGCTGATTTGATCCTTCTGTCCATTGGGAAGTGGATCAATTTTTCCAAAGTCATACATCCTCTAACTCGATTAAGGGGCGAATTAATTCCCTTAATAGCTGATCTGATTAATTCTGTTCTTGCCTGTAACACCCGGAATATTTTCCTGTAGCTTATGTAGCCCTAGTTAGAGTTGAGTTTAATGTTACTCAAGGCAACATTTTGGGAGTTCATTTATGCAAGAGTTATGCAAATTGTAGAGTGACATTTATAAAGGAAATTGTGAGAAACCTTAGATTGGAGTGTTAGGAAAGGATGTGAATTTTAAATTATAACAAAAGTAAATAAAATAAAGTAAACTTAGAGTAAATGAGAGGCTCTCACGTTGGAATGTTTGATGAAAAGGAGAAGAATGTTGACAAGTCAAAAGTATAGGTTGAAAATTCAAAGTCAAAAAAAAAAAAAAGAGACCAATAGAATAAAACGAAAAATTAAGTGAATTAAACAAGGGAAAATTGGGGTTAAAAAGGAGACATCCACGTTGCTTTAAGGAATGAAGAAAGTGGAGTGGTTAATTTATAAATTTCAAAAGTTTTGTGGAAATTGTCAAAAGTGAAAAGTTAAGTTAGGTTAAATTATAAAATACCCTTCTTCCTCCCCATTGCTTCACAAAATTTGCAGCAACATTTGGAGAGTTTCCCCTTCTCTTCTACTTCAATTTCTTCAAAGATTCAAGGTAAAATTAATTGGGTTTTAGTTTAATGTAATTAGGTGTTGATTTTTGGAGGTTTAAAGTGTATTTTGCAGGAGTTTGGTGAGGGTTTTGAAAACCCTAAATGGGAATTCCGAAAATTCCATTCTCGAGTAAAACTCGAGAGGTACGCTGATGTGTCTCGAGTAAAACTCGAGAGGTACGCTGATGTGTCTCGAGTAGAACTCGAGAGGTACGCTGATGTGTCTCGAGTAGAACTCGAGAGGTACGCTGATGTGTCTCGAGTAAAACTCGAGAGGTACGCTGATGTGTCTCGAGTAGAACTCGAGAGGTACGCTGATGTGTCTCGAGTAAAACTCGAGAGGTACGCTGATGTGTCTCGAGTAAAACTCGAGAGGTACGCTGATGTGTCTCGAGTAAAACTCGAGAGGTACGCTGATGTGTCTCGAGTAGAACTCGAGAGGTACGCTGATGTGTCTCGAGTAGAACTCGAGAGGTACGCTGATGTGTCTCGAGTAAAACTCGAGAGGTACGCTGATGTGTCTCGAGTAGAACTCGAGAGGTACGCTGATGTGTCTCGAGTAAAACTCGAGAGGTACGCTGATGTGTCTCGAGTAAAACTCGAGAGGTACGCTGATGTGTCTCGAGTAAAACTCGAGAGGTACGCTGATGTGTCTCGAGTAAAACTCGAGAGGTACGCTGATGTGTCTCGAGTAAAACTCGAGAGGTACGCTGATGTGTCTCGAGTAGAACTCGAGAGGTACGCTGATGTGTCTCGAGTAGAACTCGAGAGGTACGCTGATGTGTCTCGAGTAAAACTCGAGAGGTACGCTGATGTGTCTCGAGTAAAACTCGAGAGGTACGCTGATGTGTCTCGAGTAGAACTCGAGAGGTACGCTGATGTGTCTCGAGTAGAACTCGAGAGGTACGCTGATGTGTCTCGAGTAGAACTCGAGAGGTACGCTGATGTGTCTCGAGTAGAACTCGAGAGGTACGCTGATGTGTCTCGAGTAAAACTCGAGAGGTACGCTGATGTGTCTCGAGTAAAACTCGAGAGGTACGCTGATGTGTCTCGAGTAAAACTCGAGAGGTACGCTGATGTGTCTCGAGTAAAACTCGAGAGGTACGCTGATGTGTCTCGAGTAAAACTCGAGAGGTACGCTGATGTGTCTCGAGTAAAACTCGAGAGGTACGCTGATGTGTCTCGAGTAAAACTCGAGAGGTACGCTGATGTGTCTCGAGTAAAACTCGAGAGGTACGCTGATGTGTCTCGAGTAAAACTCGAGAGGTACGCTGATGTGTCTCGAGTAAAACTCGAGAGGTACGCTGATGTGTCTCGAGTAGAACTCGAGAGGTACGCTGATGTGTCTCGAGTAAAACTCGAGAGGTACGCTGATGTGTCTCGAGTAAAACTCGAGAGGTACGCTGATGTGTCTCGAGTAAAACTCGAGAGGTACGCTGATGTGTCTCGAGTAAAACTCGAGAGGTACGCTGATGTGTCTCGAGTAAAACTCGAGAGGTACGCTGATGTGTCTCGAGTAAAACTCGAGAGGTACGCTGATGTGTCTCGAGTAAAACTCGAGAGGTACGCTGATGTGTCTCGAGTAAAACTCGAGAGGTACGCTGATGTGTCTCGAGTAAAACTCGAGAGGTACGCTGATGTGTCTCGAGTAAAACTCGAGAGGTACGCTGATGTGTCTCGAGTAAAACTCGAGAGGTACGCTGATGTGTCTCGAGTAGAACTCGAGAGGTACGCTGATGTGTCTCGAGTAAAACTCGAGAGGTACGCTGATGTGTCTCGAGTAGAACTCGAGAGGTACGCTGATGTGTCTCGAGTAGAACTCGAGAGGTACGCTGATGTGTCTCGAGTAGAACTCGAGAGGTACGCTGATGTGTCTCGAGTAAAACTCGAGAGGTACGCTGATGTGTCTCGAGTAAAACTCGAGAGGTACGCTGATGTGTCTCGAGTAGAACTCGAGAGGTACGCTGATGTGTCTCGAGTAAAACTCGAGAGGTACGCTGATGTGTCTCGAGTAGAACTCGAGAGGTACGCTGATGTGTCTCGAGTAGAACTCGAGAGGTACGCTGATGTGTCTCGAGTAAAACTCGAGAGGTACGCTGATGTGTCTCGAGTAGAACTCGAGAGGTACGCTGATGTGTCTCGAGTAGAACTCGAGAGGTACGCTGATGTGTCTCGAGTAAAACTCGAGAGGTACGCTGATGTGTCTCGAGTAGAACTCGAGAGGTACGCTGATGTGTCTCGAGTAAAACTCGAGAGGTACGCTGATGTGTCTCGAGTAAAACTCGAGAGGTACGCTGATGTGTCTCGAGTAGAACTCGAGAGGTACGCTGATGTGTCTCGAGTAAAACTCGAGAGGTACGCTGATGTGTCTCGAGTAAAACTCGAGAGGTACGCTGATGTGTCTCGAGTAGAACTCGAGAGGTACGCTGATGTGTCTCGAGTAAAACTCGAGAGGTACGCTGATGTGTCTCGAGTAGAACTCGAGAGGTACGCTGATGTGTCTCGAGTAGAACTCGAGAGGTACGCTGATGTGTCTCGAGTAAAACTCGAGAGGTACGCTGATGTGTCTCGAGTAGAACTCGAGAGGTACGCTGATGTGTCTCGAGTAGAACTCGAGAGGTACGCTGATGTGTCTCGAGTAAAACTCGAGAGGTACGCTGATGTGTCTCGAGTAAAACTCGAGAGGTACGCTGATGTGTCTCGAGTAGAACTCGAGAGGTACGCTGATGTGTCTCGAGTAGAACTCGAGAGGTACGCTGATGTGTCTCGAGTAGAACTCGAGAGGTACGCTGATGTGTCTCGAGTAGAACTCGAGAGGTACGCTGATGTGTCTCGAGTAGAAGGATTTCCACTTGAGAGGTACGCTGATGTGTCTCGAGTAAAACTCGAGAGGTACGCTGATGTGTCTCGAGTAGAACTCGAGAGGTACGCTAATGTGTCTTGAGTAGAAGGATTTCCACTTGAGAGGTACGCTGATGTGTCTCGAGTAGAACTCGAGAGGTACGCTGATGTGTCTCGAGTAGAACTCGAGAGGTACGCTGATGTGTCTCGAGTAGAACTCGAGAGGTACGCTGATGTGTCTCGAGTAGAACTCTAGAGGTATGCTGATGAGTCTCAAGTAGAATGATATTCTACGAGAGAGGTACGCCATTTTTTGTGTGTGTGTGTGTGTGTGTGTGTGTGTGTGTGTGTGTGTGTGTGTGTGTGTGTGTGTGTGTGTGTGTGTGTGTGTGTGTGTGTGTGTGTGTGTGTGTGTGTGTGTGTGTGTGTGTGTGTGTGTGTGTGTGTGTGTGTGTGTGTGTGTGTGTGTGTGTGTGTGTGTGTGTGTGTGTGTGTGTGTGTGTGTGTGTGTGTGTGTGTGTGTGTGTGTGTGTGTGTGTGTGTGTGTGTGTGTGTGTGTGTGTGTGTGTGTGTGTGTGTGTGTGTGTGTGTGTGTGTGTGTGTGTGTGTGTGTGTGTGTGTGTGTGTGTGTGTGTGTGTGTGTGTGTGTGTGTGTGTGTGTGTGTGTGTGTGTGTGTGTGTGTGTGTGTGTGTGTGTGTGTGTGTGTGTGTGTGTGTGTGTGTGTGTGTGTGTGTGTGTGTGTGTGTGTGTGTGTGTGTGTGTGTGTGTGTGTGTGTGTGTGTGTGTGTGTGTGTGTGTGTGTGTGTGTGTGTGTGTGTGTGTGTGTGTGTGTGTGTGTGTGTGTGTGTGTGTGTGTGTGTGTGTGTGTGTGTGTGTGTGTGTGTGTGTGTGTGTGTGTGTGTGTGTGTGTGTGTGTGTGTGTGTGTGTGTGTGTGTGTGTGTGTGTGTGTGTGTGTGTGTGTGTGTGTGTGTGTGTGTGTGTGTGTGTGTGTGTGTGTGTGTGTGTGTGTGTGTGTGTGTGTGTGTGTGTGTGTGTGTGTGTGTGTGTGTGTGTGTGTGTGTGTGTGTGTGTGTGTGTGTGTGTGTGTGTGTGTGTGTGTGTGTGTGTGTGTGTGTGTGTGTGTGTGTGTGTGTGTGTGTGTGTGTGTGTGTGTGTGTGTGTGTGTGTGTGTGTGTGTGTGTGTGTGTGTGTGTGTGTGTGTGTGTGTGTGTGTGTGTGTGTGTGTGTGTGTGTGTGTGTGTGTGTGTGTGTGTGTGTGTGTGTGTGTGTGTGTGTGTGTGTGTGTGTGTGTGTGTGTGTGTGTGTGTGTGTGTGTGTGTGTGTGTGTGTGTGTGTGTGTGTGTGTGTGTGTGTGTGTGTGTGTGTGTGTGTGTGTGTGTGTGTGTGTGTGTGTGTGTGTGTGTGTGTGTGTGTGTGTGTGTGTGTGTGTGTGTGTGTGTGTGTTCTGTGGTGTAGGTAACGACGCGGTTACAGGTGAGCTAAGTGAGTGAGCAAGGACTTGGGAGCAGTCGGAGATGCACGGGGTGTGACAGCCCCAAACCCGATCGGGTCGAGGAGCCATCACTCCAGGACGTTTAACAGAAAAATGGGACATATTTTTTATTTTTTGTTTAAACAGAAAACAGACGGGACTTTTAAAACAACCCTTAAAACTTCACAGCTAGAGAAAACCTTCTCGGGATTTAAAGACAAAACGGTAATACAGTTAAACCGGACTGCAGAATGAATTACAGAAGGAAATCAGAATACTTGGAACATTTAAATAAAAGGCTGGGTGGGCAATGGCCATGCAGAGGAAACGTGATAAAAATACATGCAGTGAAAATAAACAATACGAGAAATTACGTGCCCGGTGGATGGAAATACAAACAGAAATTTACTATTCACAGGTGGATGTGAACTACAAACAAAAATTTACTATTCGCAGGTGAATGTGAATAAGACAAAAGTGAACAGTGGCAGCGGTGGATGCGAATAAACAAAAGAGAGATTTTGTAACACCCGAAAAATTTTGATAATGTGCATAGCCCTAGGTTAAGTTACGTATAAGAGTTTATTGCTAAGTGATGAAGGGATTAGAGTATAATACAAAGGGAAGAAATGATGTTGACAATTCAAACCATCAAAGGTGTTTGAAAAGTCAAAAGTTTTATTAACCAATAGAAATTTAGTACAAGTGAAATAGAAGGGAAATTAGGTGAAATAAAAAAAATTGGAAAAATTTAATGAAAGAAGTGGTTAAAGATGGTAGTCACATTGGAAGAAAAGTGTGGGTTTAAATTGCAATTTTAAAATCATTGAAGGAGGAAATTTAAAAGTGAATGAAATGTTAGGTTTAAATGGAAAATTCTTCTTCTTCTTCCTCCAACTCCCACGCCATTCTCCCTTCCTCCATAGCTGCTGTTCTCTCCATCTTCCATCAAGGTTCTTCAAGGTTTTTAAGGTAAAATTATGTGGGTTTTTTATTATATACATTTTAGCGTTGGTTTTGGTGGTTTTAGTGGTTGTGCTTGGATTTGGTTAGGGTTTGGAAACCCTACCATGGAGTCCGAAATTGGGTTTCCAAATTCTTGTTTTCTTTCCAAATTTGATGATTTAGTTGTTGAAGGAATTAGTTTAGGTTGTTTGAGTGGTTAGATTAAGAATTGGAAGTGAGTTTGGAAAAAAATAGAATTTGGCATCAAGGGAACCGATTATGTTCCCTGGTTTTCGATTGGATAAGTGATTTATTTGGTTAATGAGTGTTTCAATGGATAGTAGATGTGTAGAGGGTTCCGAGTTGGGGTGGCACGTCGAAATCCGTTGAAAAACGAGAAAGTTATGGCCGTTTGAATGTGGACGATAAAAAAATTGTATAAAAAACGGCTTTGGTGGCTTTAGGTTGAAAAGTTAATGTTAGTTTGGTTAGTTGATTTCTTTAGAATCCTTTAGTGTGTTACTAAGTTAAGTTTCCGTTATTTTAGGTGATCGAGCGTGTAATTTGGTAGGACGGAGTGAGCGAGAACGTGCCGAGACACCAGGTAAGTAGTGGATCGCTTGTGTTTTGCCTTCGGGACTATACCATGGAATGGTAGGGAATTGTTTGCTTGGTTGTTTTGTTTTTGTCTTGTGTCGTGCATTGTATGTGACATGCATCATGGGTTTTAAACTACGAAATACATGTTTTGAGCATCGTTTGCAATTTGTGAAAGTGAAATGTAAAGATATGTGAGGCAATGTGAACTGTTGTGGAGTCGCCTCGTCGCGAATTAGTGCCTGAAAGAATGGCAGTTTGGGAGGGTTCCACAAAAGACGTGTGGTGGTCTCTTGTGGAGTAGCCTTGTCGTGAATAGTGCCTGGAAGAATGGCAATTCGGGAGGTTATCACAAGGTAGCCTCGTCGCGAATAGTGCCTGGAAGAATGGCAATTCAGGAAGTTATCACAAAGTCACCTCGTCGCGAACTAGTGCCAGAAAGAATGACAATTCGGGAGGTGTCTACAAGAGAGTCACAGCTGAAAGCATGTAAGTTGTCGTGATTATGAACGAGGTTCATTGATCGACGTGGGAGAAGATCATGTATGGAAGTCCCGTGTGTGAACACGATGTGTGCCTCAGATCTGGCTCTGCGTGGTCAACGCATGACCATCCTGTTAGGATAGGTATCCGCTTGACGCACAAGTGAAAGTGAAGAGTAATGAAACGAGAACGAGTTGAACACAACCGAGAGTTAGAAACCGCATGTATTAGGGTTGTGTGTGAGGGTGATGTGTGCGGTGTGCACTTTGTCTTCGTATGCATTATTCCTTACTTACTAAGCATTAGGCTTACTTTTTGTGTTCCGTGGTGTAGGTGTTGACATGATTACAGGTGAGAGCCTTACGGAAAGCTAGAACTGGAATGCAGTTGGTGATGTACGGGCATGCCGATGCAGGCAGTTGTCGGGGCGTCTCGACCATGGTCTTCGGGGAGTTGTGAGTGATAGGTACTTTTTGGTTATGTTTGATTTGTGAGGTATTTGGTTGGTGGTTTGGAGATTTTTGTATAGATAGTGTTTTGATTTAAAATGGATTGGGGTTTAATATTTTGTCGTTTGGTTTTGTTGAGTTAAATGGTGCTTAAGTCTAACTAAGTTTTTTATTTGATGATGTATTTGAATGTTAAGTATGTAATTTGATTAGGTTTATTAAATGAAATTATTGAATTATGCATGTGATTTAATCTGTTGGAATGCCCTTAGAAGGGTATTTAGTTTCTAACAATTGTGGTTGAGTGTACAGAGCTAAAGAGTCGCATCATCCGATGGCGTTTAAAGCAACATCATCCGATGGCGTTTAAAGCAACATCATCCGATGGCGTTTAAAGCAACATCATCCGATGGCGTTTAAAGCAACATCATCCGATGGCGTTTAAAGCAACATCATCCGATGGCGTTTAAAGCAACATCATCCGATGGCGTTTAAAGCAACATCATCCGATGGCGTTTAAAGCAACATCATCCGATGGCGTTTAAAGCAACATCATCCGATGGCGTTTAAAGCAACATCATCCGATGGCGTTTAAAGCAACATCATCCGATGGCGTTTAAAGCAACATCATCCGATGGCGTTTAAAGCAACATCATCCGATGGCGTTTAAAGCAACATCATCCGATGGCGTTTAAAGCAACATCATCCGATGGCGTTTAAAGCAACATCATCCGATGGCGTTTAAAGCAACATCATCCGATGGCGTTTAAAGCAACATCATCCGATGGCGTTTAAAGCAACATCATCCGATGGCGTTTAAAGCAACATCATCCGATGGCGTTTAAAGCAACATCATCCGATGGCGTTTAAAGCAACATCATCCGATGGCGTTTAAAGCAACATCATCCGATGGCGTTTAAAGCAACATCATCCGATGGCGTTTAAAGCAACATCATCCGATGGCGTTTAAAGCAACATCATCCGATGGCGTTTAAAGCAACATCATCCGATGGCGTTTAAAGCAACATCATCCGATGGCGTTTAAAGCAACATCATCCGATGGCGTTTAAAGCAACATCATCCGATGGCGTTTAAAGCAACATCATCCGATGGCGTTTAAAGCAACATCATCCGATGGCGTTTAAAGCAACATCATCCGATGGCGTTTAAAGCAACATCATCCGATGGCGTTTAAAGCAACATCATCCGATGGCGTTTAAAGCAACATCATCCGATGGCGTTTAAAGCAACATCATCCGATGGCGTTTAAAGCAACATCATCCGATGGCGTTTAAAGCAACATCATCCGATGGCGTTTAAAGCAACATCATCCGATGGCGTTTAAAGCAACATCATCCGATGGCGTTTAAAGCAACATCATCCGATGGCGTTTAAAGCAACATCATCCGATGGCGTTTAAAGCAACATCATCCGATGGCGTTTAAAGCAACATCATCCGATGGCGTTTAAAGCAACATCATCCGATGGCGTTTAAAGCAACATCATCCGATGGCGTTTAAAGCAACATCATCCGATGGCGTTTAAAGCAACATCATCCGATGGCGTTTAAAGCAACATCATCCGATGGCGTTTAAAGCAACATCATCCGATGGCGTTTAAAGCAACATCATCCGATGGCGTTTAAAGCAACATCATCCGATGGCGTTTAAAGCAACATCATCCGATGGCGTTTAAAGCAACATCATCCGATGGCGTTTAAAGCAACATCATCCGATGGCGTTTAAAGCAACATCATCCGATGGCGTTTAAAGCAACATCATCCGATGGCGTTTAAAGCAACATCATCCGATGGCGTTTAAAGCAACATCATCCGATGGCGTTTAAAGCAACATCATCCGATGGCGTTTAAAGCAACATCATCCGATGGCGTTTAAAGCAACATCATCCGATGGCGTTTAAAGCAACATCATCCGATGGCGTTTAAAGCAACATCATCCGATGGCGTTTAAAGCAACATCATCCGATGGCGTTTAAAGCAACATCATCCGATGGCGTTTAAAGCAACATCATCCGATGGCGTTTAAAGCAACATCATCCGATGGCGTTTAAAGCAACATCATCCGATGGCGTTTAAAGCAACATCATCCGATGGCGTTTAAAGCAACATCATCCGATGGCGTTTAAAGCAACATCATCCGATGGCGTTTAAAGCAACATCATCCGATGGCGTTTAAAGCAACATCATCCGATGGCGTTTAAAGCAACATCATCCGATGGCGTTTAAAGCAACATCATCCGATGGCGTTTAAAGCAACATCATCCGATGGCGTTTAAAGCAACATCATCCGATGGCGTTTAAAGCAACATCATCCGATGGCGTTTAAAGCAACATCATCCGATGGCGTTTAAAGCAACATCATCCGATGGCGTTTAAAGCAACATCATCCGATGGCGTTTAAAGCAACATCATCCGATGGCGTTTAAAGCAACATCATCCGATGGCGTTTAAAGCAACATCATCCGATGGCGTTTAAAGCAACATCATCCGATGGCGTTTAAAGCAACATCATCCGATGGCGTTTAAAGCAACATCATCCGATGGCGTTTAAAGCAACATCATCCGATGGCGTTTAAAGCAACATCATCCGATGGCGTTTAAAGCAACATCATCCGATGGCGTTTAAAGCAACATCATCCGATGGCGTTTAAAGCAACATCATCCGATGGCGTTTAAAGCAACATCATCCGATGGCGTTTAAAGCAACATCATCCGATGGCGTTTAAAGCAACATCATCCGATGGCGTTTAAAGCAACATCATCCGATGGCGTTTAAAGCAACATCATCCGATGGCGTTTAAAGCAACATCATCCGATGGCGTTTAAAGCAACATCATCCGATGGCGTTTAAAGCAACATCATCCGATGGCGTTTAAAGCAACATCATCCGATGGCGTTTAAAGCAACATCATCCGATGGCGTTTAAAGCAACATCATCCGATGGCGTTTAAAGCAACATCATCCGATGGCGTTTAAAGCAACATCATCCGATGGCGTTTAAAGCAACATCATCCGATGGCGTTTAAAGCAACATCATCCGATGGCGTTTAAAGCAACATCATCCGATGGCGTTTAAAGCAACATCATCCGATGGCGTTTAAAGCAACATCATCCGATGGCGTTTAAAGCAACATCATCCGATGGCGTTTAAAGCAACATCATCCGATGGCGTTTAAAGCAACATCATCCGATGGCGTTTAAAGCAACATCATCCGATACCGGTTCAACATTTTAGAGTCGCATCATCCGATGGCGTTTCAAGGTGCTTCCGCCGATAGTATTTTAAAGTCTTCCACCGGATCTTCCGCCAGAATTCAAAATAACCGCGAAGCAACAGTGATTTTGCCCAGAGCTTTAACTTCTGATCATTAATGGCGAAGCACGATAGCAACTTCAGAATACAATGGCTATCTACTTTGTACGGATGCTGCTCCAACGGTAACAAAGTTTCCACATTCAGATAAGGAGCATTCAATACCTAGAGCCGATTGCAGAGAGAGTATTTAAGCCGAGAAGTTAGCTTGAAGGAACAACTTTTGCAAAAATCATTTTACTAAGCCCTAACGTGCAAAATTCTCATACTCTGTAATTTTCATCTACTCCTCTCGAATCCTGAACTTGAGATTTAATCTTTGAGGGAGAGTAGTTTGCTCTGATTTTTACAAACTCACTATTCTGTAAAAGGCTTTGGATTGTCGCCCGTGAAGAGCAATTCAGTGTGTAAGAGGCAGTAGATTGAAGCCGGGAATTTCGATCTTGTTTTTTCTCGTGAGGAGAAGGTTAAGAATCTTCAAGTGGGAGCCTTGGATCGTGGACGTAGACAAGCTTGGCCGAACCACGTTAAAAACTGTGGTGTCAACTTTCTCTCTCTCTCATATTTACTGTTTGCTTTTTTGCTGTGTTCTAACCAGTTAGTAACAAGAGAGAAATTGAATAGCTTAATAAATTAAGTTTAAAAGTCTAATTCACCCCCCCCTAGACATTCTCGATCCTACAATTGGTATCAAAGCGAGGTTAATCATTGTCTAAGTTGATAAATACACTGTGATATTTATTTATTATGGCTTTGAACACACACGTAGAAGGTAAGGCAATTAACAGGCCACCTTTGTTTGACGGCAATGATTATGTTTACTGGAAGCCAAGAATGAGAATATTCATTCAAGCCATGGACTATGACTTATGGAACATTATCGAGAATGGTCCATTTAAAGCCATGAAAACTGAAAATGGCAATAGAATTTCTAAGGACTCTTCTGAATTAACTGAGTCCGATAAGAGGAACCTAAGCTTAAATGCCAAAGCCATAAACACCCTATATATCTGTGCTTTAAACCGTGATGAATTCAATAGAGTTCAAGGGTGTGATAGTGCTCAAGAGATATGACACTTACTGGAAATTACTCACGAAGGAACAAATCAGGTTAAAGAAAATAAACTCAGCATGCTTGTACACGAGTATGAATTGTTTTCAATGGAAAAGGATGAATCCATCTCCTCTATGTTTACTCGTTTTACTAACATAAGTAATGGTTTGAAAGTTCTTGGTAAGACATATTCAGGTGAAGAAATTGTTAGAAAGATTCTTCGGTGTTTACCAAGAGCCTGGCAACCCAAATTGACAGCCATCCAGGAGGCTAAAGATCTCAAAGCAATGAAGCTTGAAGAGCTCATGGGTTCACTCATGATGCATGAGATAACCATGAGAGCTAATGAAAAAGAAGATCTCAAGGAAAAGGAGATCTCCAAGAGAAAGGACATTGCTCTCAAAGCATCCTCCAGCAAACAAGAAGAGTTAGAAGAAGAAGAAGATGATGAGGATATTGCCCTCATTACAAGGAGGTTCAGAAAATTCCTCCAGAGAAAAAGAATGCAAGGAAGGAGATTTTCAAAGGTTGAGAAATCTCAAAAAGAGAAGGAAATCACATGCTTCGGGTGTGGAAAGCCGGGTCACATGAAGGCAGACTGTCCACAAGCAAAGAAGAATCCCAAGAAGTTTAAGAAGAAGGTTATGATAGTGTATTGGGGCGCAGTGAAGGTGACACCTCTTCTTCAGAAGATGAGGAAGTGGCAAATCTATGCTTCATGGCCAAGGAGGATGAGGTTAGTCATTCTTCGAGTGATAGTGAGAGTAATAATGATGAAGGTAATTTAATTGATGCCTTGAATGATTTAGTAAAACAATATAGCATGTTAAAGGCCAAGTACAATTCGTTGAAAAGGGAAAATGCAAGCATAGTTGAAAAGCATGCCAAGGAAACTAATCTGCTTGAAAAGGAAGTTACTGAACTTAAGAAGAAAAATGAGTCTTTGAATAAACTTGTTCTTTGATTCTCAAATTGTAACACCCGGCATTTTGCCATGTAATAGTTTTCCCGGGGTCATTTAACCGCGATTAATATTATATTAATACAATGTATGTTTTGGTTGTAATGATGGAAGGTTTAAGGGAAAACCAAACTAAGTGTGATCAAAACAAGTCAATTAGGTTAAAAGCTAATGGAAGAGTAAATGTGGAAGTAATTAAGGTAGGTGGAAGTAAACCAATGGATGAGTGCCAAGTGGCAACTTGTTGAGGAAGACAAGCCTTCTCTTCCCTCCTACGTGAAAGTTTCCACTTCTCCATCTTCTCTCCCTCTATTTTCTCTCGGCTAGGCGACAAAAGTTCACCCAAACACCTTTGATCTCCTAGGTTTCTTCCTTGTTTCTGCCTAAGGTAAACATCTTCTAATACTAACCCATTTGGACAAGCAAAAAGTATGCGTTTTGCTGAAGTTTTAGGTTAAGGTATTAGGAGAAAACTCTCGTTTTTTTGTATGGGAACACATTGTGACTTTCTACATGTCTGAATGGAGTTTCTGCATAATCTTCCAAGTTATTTGTTAGCATTTGCAGCTGTTTGATACCTCTTCATGCATACTACAGATCCGAGCATTCCAGGGGACATTCGAGCATCTGACACCGAGCAGCAAACAGGTAAGTTCATGCATCTACTGTGGCCCTTAAGGCCCTACAACTTGGAGGGTACTAGGTCGGTCTGGTTTGGTAGATAGAGTTTAAGTTATGTTTTAAGTTAAACTTGCTCCTGTTACGTTCTATTCCCCTGTTGCATTTATTCTGTCATTTATGTTGAGCATCACACTTATTCATGCATACACGTTTCCTGTAAAAGCATGCAAATGTTTTCAGCACCGGTTTTGAAGTAAGTAAGATAAAATCCTGTAAAGAAAATGTATGGTTAAGTGTGGACGAGGACTGGCATCCTGTCAAGTACTCCTGTTATGTCCTGAAAGTGGCATGTACATCCTGTTGCGCCAGCTCCTCCTCCCACTTATACCTTCCTGTCCAGTGAAACTAAATGTGAAGTGATGTATGTTTCATGTATTTGAAACGTTCATGCACAGCATATGCACCATTGCATCTCATGTTCTTACTGAGCTCTAGGCTCATAGGTGAACTCCCTGTTGAGGTACGATACTCTTGATGAGGACCTTGTGCCTCAAAATGACGAGCTGAGTAGTTGGAGGATCGAGCTCACTGGGGTTGGTTGCTGCAGTCGGATCAATGTCATCCCTGGGAGATTGTATTTTTTTTATGTTAGGTCAAGTCCTGTATAGCTTTTGAAACTTTAAAAACCAATGTGTAATCTGTATCTTTATGTTTTCAAAACTCCTGGTGTGAATTCTGGAATGTAGGTCCTGTCTGTTTAGTTCTGTTGTGAATTATAAACGATGTATAGGTTTTAATGGTGGTGTATTTTAAACCTCTGTATTTGACAGATTGTACCCATATATTTTAATGTTTTGAAAACATTCTGAACTGCTTGAGTTCTCCATTTTCAGGTCATGCAGGGACAGCTTCTGGTTTTAGAGCTATCCATGCAGTTTGTTTGTCTTAGAAATCTGTAAATTTGAATCGGGTTTGAAGGTTTGAAGCCTTATACCTTCTGTTTTAAAGTTTCCTGTTGGAATGTCCTCCTGTTAAAAAGTGGTCCAATTCTGTCTTTAAAATTAAGTCTTTCCGCCTAGTGTAAATATGTCTTCCGGTTGACGTCAGCATAGTCTTCCGCCTAGTGTAAATATGTCTTTCCGGTTGACGTCAGCATAAGTCTTCCGCCCAGTTTATTCAGAGTTTCTGTTTTGTCTTCCGGTGACGTCATCGATTCTTCCGGCTGACGTCATCGTCTCATTCGATTCTTTCTGCTGTAAACCCTACTGGAATTCTGTGTTTGGTTTTTAAACTATGTTAGGATTCTGTATTTTTGGTTGTTGAAAACCCGTAGGAAATTCTGTTGGATATAGATAATGTAAGGTATTCTGTTGGTTACGCTTTCTCTTGTTAAAACCTCTGTATCGACAGTTGAACTATGTTTTGAAGTATTCTGGAATTCGTTTGGAATATTTCTGTAGTCTGTGCATGGACAGCTTCTGGTTTTAGAGCTATCCATGTAGTGTGATTTTCTTAAGTTTCTGTCATGTTAGAGCCATCCATGTAATTGTTTTCCTTAAAATTCCGTCGTGTTTTTCCCGATAGGTTCAAAAATCATGTTTTGAATCGTTTTCCTGAAGTTTGAAGTTTCATACATTCTGTTTCCACAACTTTTGTTTTTATGTAATCAAGTTAAAAGTTGCCAGTTTTTGTCTTTTAAATTTTTAGTCATCCGGTCACTGTTCACAATTTTAGTCATCCGGTCACTGTTCACGTTTTAACCAATCCGGTCACTGTTCACACTTTTAGTCATCCGGTCACTGTTCACCTTTTTGTCGTATTCTCATTATCCCATTATTCACATCCAGCTTAAATGTGTTTTCCAGTTTCACTTCCAGAGAAGGTTATACTCTCTGTTAAGGTTTTAAAGTATAAAGTTTAAAAAAAATATATATATGTGCCCGTTTTCTGCAAATGTCCCGGAGTGACGGCTTCGATCCCGGACCCCGATCGGGTTCGGTTTCGGGTCGTCACACAAATGGTAGTAAGAACTTAACATTGCTGATAGGAAATCATAGAGCTACTCATGATAAAGCAGGTTTAGGCTATGATAAGTTCAATAAAAGGAAAGCTTTTAAGAATTTCTTTGTTAAACCGTCTACTTGCCATGCTTGTAATGAGGTAGGACATAAGTCCTTTGTATGTCCTTTGAAAACAAACAATATGAAAGCTGGTAGTAAAGTACAATGGGTTCCGAAGGGAACCAGACCTAACTCTAGGACCCAAAAGGTTTGGGTACCAAAGAAGACAACTTGATCTTCTGTTTTGCAGGTTGAGTGCTCTCCTGGAAAGAACCAGTGGTACCTCGACAGTGGTGGCTCGAGGCATATGACAGGAGGCTCAACCATGTTTGTTGTTGTCAACAAGAAGAAAGGAAGTGTTACTTTTGGTGGAAACCAAAAGGGAAAAATTGTTGGCATCGGTAATATAGGTAACAGTTTTAACCCTATTATTGAAAATGTACTTTTAGTTGAAGGATTAAAGCATAATTTGCTTAGTATTAGCCAGTTATGTGATAAAGGATATGAGGTGATCTTTAAATCAAACTCCTGTATAATTAAGGATGCATCAAATGACAAAACTCTGTTTACTGGCTATAGAAAAGAAAATATTTATATCATTAACTTAGATAATGTTGTTTGCAATGATGAAAAATGTTTTGCTGCTAATTCCTCTAATGATTACTTGACTTGGCATAGGAGATTAGGACACGTAGGGATGGATACCTTAGCTAAGATTACTAAGGATAATTTAGTTAGAGGGATCCTTAAGATATCCTTTGAGAAGGATAAGGTCTATGAAGCCTGCCAAATGGGTAAGCAAATCAAAAGTTCTTTTGCATCAAAGAATGCAATCTCTACTTCTAAGCCTCTCTAATTCCTTCACATGGACCTTTTCGGTCCTTCTAATATAGCCAGTTTATGAGGCAAATTCTATGCTTTTGTCATTGTTGATAATTTTTCTAGATTTACTTGGGTTTATTTTCTGAAGTCAAAGGATGAAACCTTTGATTTTTTCTCTAGCTTTAGGAAAAGAGTTCAAAATGAAAAGGAACTCACCATTGTTGCTATTCGTAGTGATCATGGTGGAGAATTTGAGAATGAAAAATTTGAGCTCTTGTATCTCAAGTATAGAATTGAGCACAATTTTTCCTCCCCTAGGACCCCTCAGCAAAATGGTGTTGTTGAAAGGAAATATAGGTCACTCCAAGAGCTAGCACGGACTATGCTCAATGAGATTTCCCTTCCTAAGTATTTCTGGGCTGAAGCTGTGTCAACAGCTTGTTATGTGCTTAATCGGGTCTCTATAAGACCTATTCTAGAGAAAACTCTCTATGAGCTTTAGAATGGTAAAACTCTCCTCTGTTAAGTACTTTAAAGCCTTTGGTTGTAAGTGCTTCATTCTGAACACTAAGGATAACTTAGGAAAGTTCGATTCCAAATTTGATCTTGGAATTTTTCTAGGTTATTCTCTTTCCAGTAAAGCAGTATAGGGTGTTCAATAGGAGAACTCTGGTTGTTGAGGAATCTGTTCATGTTAACTTTGATGAGTCCCCTCAACTCACAATCAATGTGGATGAGGATGACTCTTTAGAAAAGCATCTAGATTCCCTCTCTTTAGACAAGCCTACTGATCCTCATCTAGGTGATAAATCCTTAGAACCCTCTTCAAATTCTTTAGAAATTGTTCCTGTGAAGGATGAAATTCCTGCTCTTCCTAGGGATTGGAAGTATGTCAAAGATCATCCATTAGATGAAGTCTTAGGAGATCCTTCCTTAGGTGTAAAGACTAGATCCTCTCTTAGGAACCTCTGTGCCAATGTGGCATTCATTTCTCAAGTAGAGCCTAAGAAATTTGAAGAGGCCGAGAATGATGAAAATTGGATTATGGCTATGCAGGAAGAATTAAATCAATTTGAAAGGAGCAAGGTATGAGAACTTGTTCCACGACCTAAGGATCATCCCATTATTGGAACAAAATGGGTTTACAAGAATAAATTGGATGAAAATAGGATTGTAGTTAGAAATAAGACTAGACTAGTTGCTAAGGGATACTCCAAGAATAAGGTATTGACTTTGAGGAATCCTTTGCCCCTGTAGCTAGACTATAATCAATCAGAATGCTCTTAGCTTTTGCATGCTACAGAAACTTCACACTCTTTCAAATGGATGTAAAGAGTGCATTCTTAAATGGATAAATCACAGAAGAAGTTTATGTAGAGCAACCCTTAGGTTTTGAAGCCTTTGATAAACCCGAACATGTATACAAACTAAGGAAAGTTTTTTATGGACTTAAGCAGGCTCCTAGGGCTTGGTATGATAGATTGAAGAATTTTCTTGAGGAAAGGAATTTCAAGAAGGGTAACACTGATTCAACTCTATTTACCATGCAAAAGGATGAAGACATTTTGTTAGTTCAGATCTATATCGATGACATTATATTTGGATCAACTAATGTCACAATGTGTAAAGAATTTTCCTCCCTTATGGAAAGTGAATTTGAAATGAGTATGATGGGGGAGTTAAAATTCTTCTTAGGATTCCAGATCTGTCAATCTCTTGATGGCATTTTCTTCTATCAAGAAAAATACATCAAGGAACTCTTAAAGAAATTTGGTTTAGAATCTGTTAAATCTTCTAGAACTCCCATGAGTACCACAACCAAACTGGACAAAGATGAAAATGGAATAAATGTGAACATTAAAAAATATCGTGGTATGATTGGTTCATTATTAGTATCTGACTGCTAGTAGGCCAGATATTCTATTTAGTGTTTGCCTTTGTGCTAGATTTCAAGCTGCCCTTAAGGAGTCTCATTTTACTGCTGTCAAAAGAATTTTCAAATATTTAAGTGGGACATCTGACTTAGGATTATGGTATCCTAAAGGTACTTCTTTCAATTTTGTTGGATACTCTGATTCTGATTATGCTGGAAGTCCAGTTGGATAGGAAAAGCACTAGTGGCACTTGTCAGTTCTTAGGAGAATCTCTAGTGTCTTGGTATTCTAAGAAACAAAACTCTGTTGCATTGTCAACTGCTGAAAGTGAATATATCGCTGCTGGCAGTTGTTGTGCACAAATGCTTTGGATGAAACAGACTCTAGAAGATTATAATCTGTTTTATAATAGGATTCCTATTCGGTAGTGACAACACCAGTACTATCAATATTTCCAAGAATCCAATTCAGCATTCTAGAACTAAACATATCGAAGTTAGGTATCACTTCATTCGAGATCATGTTCAAAAAGGTGATATTCCTTTAGAATTTGTCAATTCAGTTGATCAATTGGCCGATATCTTCACAAAACCTTTGGATGAGAAAACCTTCTGTAGTATAAGAATAAGATTAGACCTCATTAGGTGTGAGAAAAGTCAAGGTTCTTTCCTTTCTCTGCCTTCGGTATTTTCATCGCCCGCTCCTTGTCTATTCACCGGAAGATATGCCTCATTCGCTTACCGGAAGATGTCTATGTACCGGATGATATAATCTTTAATCTGCCGACACGTGTCTCTAATCGGGCGATATTCGACTTCCACGTTTGTCTTCTTCTAGTCGGGCGATGCCCTAATACATTGAAACCAATTTTTTTTAAGACGCTTCATCTTTCGCGCCCTTTCAGAAAACTTCTGCCTCCAATCTTTTTCTCTCTAGGTTTTCTCCCTCGACTCGTTCATGGATTCATCTTCTTGCGCTGTTCAGGAACCAGCCAAGAAGAAGGCCAAAGTCTCAGCTCGTCAGCCACGAGAGATTCCTCGTGCAAATAGTTGGCCATCTTACTTTTTCCTCACTCAGGCAGCAGAGACAAGGTATCACGATGACTTTAAACATAAGAAGTTGATTCCAAGTCGTGGTATTATTCCTGACGATTTAGTTTGTTTAAATTTAATTGCACCCTTGACGGATATTGGCTTAATGGGGTTGTTCGATGTTGAATCTTTCTATTATCCCTCTGCTATTCACATGTTTTATGCCAATCTTAGCTATTCTTCTGATCCATCTACTATTTCGAGCTGTGTATGGAAAACACATAGTTATAACCTCCCAATCCTTAAATGTGCTTCTCAAGAGTCCTCATTTAGATAATCATACTAAATTCTATACGACATGACAAGACCCCCATTCTTGACACTCCTGAGGGGCATCTATTTTTGAAAGAAATTGTCCAAGACCCAAACAATATCCCAAATTCTTTGAAGAGCAAACACTTAACTGTTCGAGCTCGACTGTTTCATCAAACGATCGGATATAATGTTATTCCTAAGGGTGGTCATTATGATGATATTAGTAGCATGGAATTTTTTGTTCTTTTTGCTATCTTCCAAAGACTCCCTTGATTTTAGGTTTTCATTATCTTACGACGGATGATACAGAGTGTCACCTCCAGACACCACTTACTTTTCCTTATATCTACCTTCTCATGAAGATCTTTCGAAGTTTGAATAGAATTTTCCGAGGACCGAGGATCCTCCATGCCTTAAAATCGGTCCAGCTATTACTTTACCTCTACCTTTGAACATAATGGACTCAAAAGAATCGACGAGGAGATTTTGTTATGGATCAGTCTAAGAGAAAAGGGCTACTAAGGGTAGCTGCTGTCAGAAAGGAAAGAGGAAACTGGATATGGCTGAAGAATCATCAACTCAAAAGCGGTGGTGGTGATTCAGAGATCCCGCTTTTGATCATTTCTCCTTCTTCATTCTCGGTATCTCGCCCCCTCCACTAGTGCCAAGGAATCCTCTCCCCTTCCTCTTAGCCCATATCTTTGAGGCAATCTCAGTTCCTTTTACTCCTAGCATTCCTCATCCATCTCCTCCAAGTCCAATTGCTCCTCCAAGTCCAATTGCTCCTCCAAGTCCAATTGCTCCTCCAAGTCCAATTGCTCCTCCAAGTCCAATTGCTCCTCCAAGTCCAATTGCTCCTCCAAGTCCAATTGCTCCTCCAAGTCCAATTGCTCCTCCAAGTCCAATTGCTCCTCCAAGTCCAATTGCTCCTCCAAGTCCAATTGCTCCTCCAAGTCCAATTGCTCCTCCAAGTCCAATTGCTCCTCCAAGTCCAATTGCTCCTCCAAGTCCAATTGCTCCTCCAAGTCCAATTGCTCCTCCAAGTCCAATTGCTCCTCCAAGTCCAATTGCTCCTCCAAGTCCAATTGCTCCTCCAAGTCCAATTGCTCCTCCAAGTCCAATTGCTCCTCCAAGTCCAATTGCTCCTCCAAGTCCAATTGCTCCTCCAAGTCCAATTGCTCCTCCAAGTCCAATTGCTCCTCCAAGTCCAATTGCTCCTCCAAGTCCAATTGCTCCTCCAAGTCCAATTGCTCCTCCAAGTCCAATTGCTCCTCCAAGTCCAATTGCTCCTCCAAGTCCAATTGCTCCTCCAAGTCCAATTGCTCCTCCAAGTCCAATTGCTCCTCCAAGTCCAATTGCTCCTCCAAGTCCAATTGCTCCTCCAAGTCCAATTGCTCCTCCAAGTCCAATTGCTCCTCCAAGTCCAATTGCTCCTCCAAGTCCAATTGCTCCTCCAAGTCCAATTGCTCCTCCAAGTCCAATTGCTCCTCCAAGTCCAATTGCTCCTCCAAGTCCAATTGCTCCTCCAAGTCCAATTGCTCCTCCAAGTCCAATTGCTCCTCCAAGTCCAATTGCTCCTCCAAGTCCAATTGCTCCTCCAAGTCCAATTGCTCCTCCAAGTCCAATTGCTCCTCCAAGTCCAATTGCTCCTCCAAGTCCAATTGCTCCTCCAAGTCCAATTGCTCCTCCAAGTCCAATTGCTCCTCCAAGTCCAATTGCTCCTCCAAGTCCAATTGCTCCTCCAAGCAATTGCTCCTCCATCCAATTGCTCCTCCAGTTCAAGTCCAAGTCCCTCACCACTACTCCCGGCCAATGCTCCAGCAACTCCTCAAACTTAGTAGAGGAGATCATTCATAACTGAGGCACAGTCAATGAGTTCTTGACATGCCTAACAGTTTTGCATTGCGCTCTCCTCTGTTTAGGATCAATACACTGGTATGAAGTCCTGCGTAGAGAGTCTCGGGTCAGCCCTCAGTTCAATTCAAAGTCAAATTGACAAATCTATGGATGCCAAGCTCGACAAGAAAAAATTGGACATGAGCAGAGATTTAGATGCAGGTCTAGATCAGTTGTCAAAGAAATAGATCGGCATAGGGAGATTTTGTCCTTGGACTTTCGGTCTCTCAGGTCTACAGTTAAAGCTCTTCATCCTGATCCCGATCCCTAATCGCCTAGTCCTGTCAGTTTCTCAGAGGCTTGCTATGAAGATCTTTTTCTTCCATTTTCCAGACCTGCAGTTGATGAAGATGTGAGCTTCATGTCTTTGGATATTCATGAGGCTGAGCTCCAGTTCTCTAATCCTTCCGCTTCTTCTGTTCCTGAATCTTCTTCTCTGCCAGCCAGTTCTTTCGATGCTTCTCCTGCTGCTGAAGCTCCACCCTGTTTGGACCTGGGTGTATACCGAGGACCGATCGTGCCTCCACCATGTCTAGATTTGGTGTTATGGAGAGAATTTTTTCAGCACTATATTCCTGCTCCTGCACCTTTTGCTCTACCTGCTCCTCCTACTCCCAGTATTTCTCCAGATCTTGACGTGCATCCTTCCATTATGCAAGAGTACTGGAAGGGGATTAAGGACTTAGCTTCACTTAGATAATTTCTTTTATAACCAGCTTTACATTTTTTCTATTGTTGCACATTGGTACAATTGTCTCTTTTTCATTATTTTTTTTTATAATGACAATGGGGGAGAAAGTATTTGATTATCTTTGATTGATGCTGTGTTGAGAAATTAGTTGAATACTGGATCTGATTTCTGTTTGAAATTGGAACGTATGCATATGCTGTGACTGGAGCTAGGATTACGGGGGAGAGTAATGTTTAATCAAATTTATACTCAAGATTGTCATCATAAAAAAGGGGGAGATTGTTGACTTAAATGGTGCTTAAGTCTAACTAAGTTTTTTTTTTATGATGTATTTGAATGTTAAGTATGTAATTTGATTATGTTTATTAAATGAGAATATTGAATTATGCCTGTGATTTAATCTGTTGGAAATGAACTTGGAAAGGGTATTTTAGTTCTCTAATAATTGTGGTTGAGTGTACAGGGTTAAATAGTATAACAGGGCTGAAAAACTAATAAATAGAGTTATATCCACCGATTGAAGAAGAAAAGGTTACATCCACCGATTGAAGAAGAAAAGAGTTGCATCCACCTATCGCTAAATGACAAAAAGTGAAGTCGCTCAAAGACTACTTCATCCGATAGCAAAACGACAAAATCAAAGTCGTTCGAAGAGCTACATTATCCGATCGCAAAACGACGAAAGCAGAGTCTTTCAAAGAGCTATATCATCCGCCAGCTAAACGACAAAAATGAAGTCGTTCAAGGAACATCATCCGATGGCGTTTAAAGCAACATCATCCGATGGCGTTTAAAGCAACATCATCCGATGGCGTTTAAAGCAACATCATCCGATGGCGTTTAAAGCAACATCATCCGATGGCGTTTAAAGCAACATCATCCGATGGCGTTTAAAGCAACATCATCCGATGGCGTTTAAAGCAACATCATCCGATGGCGTTTAAAGCAACATCATCCGATGGCGTTTAAAGCAACATCATCCGATGGCGTTTAAAGCAACATCATCCGATGGCGTTTAAAGCAACATCATCCGATGGCGTTTAAAGCAACATCATCCGATGGCGTTTAAAGCAACATCATCCGATGGCGTTTAAAGCAACATCATCCGATGGCGTTTAAAGCAACATCATCCGATGGCGTTTCAAGGTGCTTCTGCCGATAGTATTTTAAAGTCTTCCACTGGTGATCTTTCGCCAGAATTCAAAATAACCGCGAAGCAACAGTGACCTTGCCCAGAGCTTTAACTTCTGATCATTAATGGCGAAGCACGATAGCAACTTCAGAATGCAACGGCTATCTACTTTGTACGGATGCTGCTCCAACGGTAACAAAGTTTCCCCATTCTGATAAGGAGCATTCAATACCTAGAGCCGATTGCAGACAGAGTATTTAAGCCGAGAAGTTAGCTCGAAGGAACAACTTTTGCGAAAATCATTTTACTGAGCCCTAACGTGTGAAATTCTCATACTCTCTAATTTTCATCTACTCCTCTCGAATCCTGAACTTGAGATTTAATCTGTGAGGGAGAGTAGTTTGTTATGATTTTTACAAACTCACTATTTTGTAAAAGGCTAGTGGATTGTCGCCCGTGAAGAGCAATCCAGTGTGTAAGAGGCAGTAGATCGAAGCCCGGAATTTCGATCTTGTTTTTTCTGGTGAGGAGAAGGTTAAGAATCTTCAAGGGGGAGCCTTGGAGTGTGGACGTAGGCAAGCTTGGCCGAACCACATGCCGAACCACGTTAAAAACTGTGGTGTCAACTTTCTCTCTCTCTCATATTTACTGTTTGCTTATTTGCTGTGTTCTAACCAGTTAGTAACAAAAGAGAAATTGAATAGCTTAATAAATTAAGTTTAAAAATCTAATTCACCCCCCCCCCCCCCCTCTTAGACAATCTCGATCTACAGGATTTGTTAGATTTGATTGGGGGTAAATACTTATGGCTTGATACTGGTGTGAATTTGGTAAAATTGTGGTTTAAATGCATGTTTTCAGGGTTTTGGATTTAGAAACTTTTAGCCGTTATGTTGTCGGTTTTTGTTAAAAATGTTTATAGTGTCGTGTTTATTTTGTTATCCGTTTTAAGTCGTGAAATTTAGAGGAGTTTGGCTCGGATACAAACAGAAATTACTATTCACAGGTGGATGTGAACTACAAACAGAAATTTACTATTCACAGGTGGATGTGAACTACAACAGAAATTTACTATTCACAGGTGGATGTGAACTACAAACAGAAATTACTATTCACAGGTGGATGTGAACTACAAACAGAAATTTACTATTCACAGGTGGATGTGAATAAGACAAAAGTGAACAGTGGCAGCGGTGGATGCGAATAAACAAAAGAGAGATTTACTGTTCACCGGTGGATGTGAACTACAACAGAAATTTACTATTCACAGGTGGATGTGAACTACAACAGAAATTTACTATTCACAGGTGGATGTGAACTACAAACAGAAATTACTATTCACAGGTGGATGTGAACTACAAACAGAAATTACTATTCACAGGTGGATGTGAATAAGACAAAAGTGAACAGTGGCAGCGGTGGATGCGAATAAACAAAAGAGAGATTTACTGTTCACCGGTGGATGTGAACTACAAACAGAAATTTACTATTCACAGGTGGATGTGAACTACAAACAGAAATTTACTATTCACAGGTGGATGTGAACTACAAACAGAAATTTACTATTCACAGGTGGATGTGAACTACAAACAGAAATTACTATTCACAGGTGGATGTGAACTACAAACAGAAATTTACTATTCACAGGTGGATGTGAACTACAAACAGAAATTACTATTCACAGGTGGATGTGAACTACAAACAGAAATTACTATTCACAGGTGGATGTGAACTACAAACAGAAATTACTATTCACAGGTGGATGTGAATAAGACAAAAGTGAACAGTGGCAGCGGTGGATGCGAATAAACAAAAGAGAGATTTACTGTTCACCGGTGGATGTGAACTACAAACAGAAATTTACTATTCACAGGTGGATGTGAACTACAAACAGAAATTACTATTCACAGGTGGATG
This sequence comes from Begonia masoniana, assembly GCA_022432975.1. NCBI lineage: Eukaryota > Viridiplantae > Streptophyta > Magnoliopsida > Cucurbitales > Begoniaceae > Begonia > Begonia masoniana. Next base: position 20,772,219 of record CM039505.1, on the reverse strand, counting down.
TGAATAAGACAAAAGTGAACAGTGGCAGCGGTGGATGCGAATAAACAAAAGAGAGATTTACTGTTCACCGGTGGATGTGAACTACAAACAGAAATTACTATTCACAGGTGGATGTGAACTACAAACAGAAATTACTATTCACAGGTGGATGTGAACTACAAACAGAAATTTACTATTCACAGGTGGATGTGAACTACAAACAGAAATTTACTATTCACAGGTGGATGTGAACTACAAACAGAAATTACTATTCACAGGTGGATGTGAACTACAAACAGAAATTACTATTCACAGGTGGATGTGAACTACAAACAGAAATTTACTATTCACAGGTGGATGTGAACTACAAACAGAAATTACTATTCACAGGTGGATGTGAACTACAAACAGAAATTTACTATTCACAGGTGGATGTGAACTACAAACAGAAATTACTATTCACAGGTGGATGTGAACTACAAACAGAAATTTACTATTCACAGGTGGATGTGAACTACAAACAGAAATTACTATTCACAGGTGGATGTGAACTACAAACAGAAATTTACTATTCACAGGTGGATGTGAACTACAAACAGAAATTTACTATTCACAGGTGGATGTGAATAAGACAAAAGTGAACAGTGGCAGCGGTGGATGCGAATAAACAAAAGAGAGATTTACTGTTCACCGGTGGATGTGAACTACAAACAGAAATTTACTATTCACAGGTGGATGTGAACTACAAACAGAAATTACTATTCACAGGTGGATGTGAATAAGACAAAAGTGAACAGTGGCAGCGGTGGATGCGAATAAACAAAAGAGAGATTTACTGTTCACCGGTGGATGTGAATAAGACAAAAGTGAACAGTGGCAGCGGTGGATGCGAATAAACAAAAGAGAGATTTACTGTTCACCGGTGGATGTGAATAAGACAAAAGTGAACAGTGGCAGCGGTGGATGCGAATAAACAAAAGAGAGATTTACTGTTCACCGGTGGATGTGAACTACAAACAGAAATTTACTATTCACAGGTGGATGTGAACTACAAACAGAAATTTACTATTCACAGGTGGATGTGAACTACAAACAGAAATTTACTATTCACAGGTGGATGTGAACTACAAACAGAAATTACTATTCACAGGTGGATGTGAACTACAAACAGAAATTACTATTCACAGGTGGATGTGAACTACAAACAGAAATTTACTATTCACAGGTGGATGTGAATAAGACAAAAGTGAACAGTGGCAGCGGTGGATGCGAATAAACAAAAGAGAGATTTACTGTTCACCGGTGGATGTGAACTACAAACAGAAATTTACTATTCACAGGTGGATGTGAATAAGACAAAAGTGAACAGTGGCAGCGGTGGATGCGAATAAACAAAAGAGAGATTTACTGTTCACCGGTGGATGTGAACTACAAACAGAAATTTACTATTCACAGGTGGATGTGAACTACAAACAGAAATTTACTATTCACAGGTGGATGTGAATAAGACAAAAGTGAACAGTGGCAGCGGTGGATGCGAATAAACAAAAGAGAGATTTACTGTTCACCGGTGGATGTGAACTACAAACAGAAATTTACTATTCACAGGTGGATGTGAACTACAAACAGAAATTTACTATTCACAGGTGGATGTGAATAAGACAAAAGTGAACAGTGGCAGCGGTGGATGCGAATAAACAAAAGAGAGATTTACTGTTCACCGGTGGATGTGAACTACAAACAGAAATTTACTATTCACAGGTGGATGTGAACTACAAACAGAAATTTACTATTCACAGGTGGATGTGAATAAGACAAAAGTGAACAGTGGCAGCGGTGGATGCGAATAAACAAAGGAGAGATTTACTGTTCACCGGTGGATGTGAACTACAAACAAAAATTACTATTCACAGGTGGATGTGAACTACAAACAGAAATTTACTATTCACAGGTGGATGCGAATAAGACAAAAGTGAACAGTGGCAGCGGTGGATGCGAATAAACAAAACAGAGATTTACTGTTCACCGGTAGATATGAACTACAAACAGAAATTTACTATTCACAGGTAGATGTGAATAAGACAAAAGTGAACAGTGACAGTGGTAGATGTGCTTATTAAAAGAGTAGCGGTAGATGTGATTTCTAAAGAGAACGATGGATATGAATAAGACAAAAAAACAGTGACAGCGGTAGATGTGAATAAGACAAAAATGAACAGTGACAGCGGTGGATGTGAATAAGACAAAAATGAATAGTGACGGCGGTGGATGTGAATAAGACAAAAATGAATAGTGACAGCGGTGGAAGTGCTTTTAAAAAGGGCAGCGGTAGATGTAGTTTTAAAGATAAAACTGACAACTTTAAACTAGGTTTACATGGAAATAGAAGACGTGAAAACAGGAGGTATGAAAGCTTCAAGCTTCAAGCTTCAGAAAATGATTCAAAATATGATTTTGGGTATATCAGGAAAACACGACAGAAATTTAAGAAAAACAGATTGCATAGATAACTCTAAAATCAGAGATAATCCATGCACACCTTCAAAGAGAAAATATTCCAAACAATTCCAGAATACTTCATAACATAGTTTCAACTGTCAAATACAGAGGTTTTAAATACATCAACAACAGAATATTTCAAAAACGACAACTATCAACTGTGAAACAGAGGTTGAAAACTCGAACATCAGAACCTATACATTATAAAATTCCCAACAAAGTTTTTAAACAAAAAACACAGAACCACAACAGAGGTTTAAAAACAAAACAGCAGAATCCCAGTAAAGTTTTATAATGTATAAACATGTCTGGCTGCCACAACCACCCCCGAGAGCTCGAGCCACCAGCCACCTATTCGTCGGACTGAGGCACAAAGTCCTCATTTGCGGGTTCAGTACCTACATCAGGGAGTTCATCTATGAGTCTAAAACTCAGTAAGAACATATATAAATGCACTGATGCATATGCTATGCATGAACTTTCAGAATACGGTGACAGAACAGTACATTACGTTTCAATGGCAGAGAAGTATAAGTGGGGCTTATAGGGGAACAGGCAAGTGCATGACAGGCACAAACCGATATACAGAAATAGAACAGTAGGCAGGTCCTTTTTCCGCACTTAACCAATACATTTCAGTCAGATTTTATCTTGTTTAGCTTCAAACAGTGTATAGAAAACAGTTTTACATGAACTTTCAGGAAAATCGTGTATGCATGGACATTCATTGTGCTTACAATTAAAACAGCAGACAACAGAAAAACACAACAGAACCTAAAGGAAGAACAGGTTACTCGGAATATAACTTCAACTTATCTACTCGAAACCTCCCGACAGTAGTAAAATTGTAACACCCGGCATTTTTCGTGTAATTATTTCCCCGAATAATTAAACGGGATTACTCCGATATTAATGCAATGACTGTTTTAATAAAATTGTTGATGTGATTAATAGAACGAAGGGGATTCCTGAGACTGAATCGACTGACTAAATAATATTTTAGTTAAAAACCAATGGAAGGGCAATTTGGAGAGAAATTAAGGTTGGTGGGAGATAGCCAGTGGATAACTGACACTTGGCAACTTGTTGAGGAAGCTAAGTTCTTCCTCCTGCGTAAAATTTTCATTTCACTTCTCGGCTTCCTCTCTTTCTTCTCTCTATTCTTCTCTTCCAGGCGACTGAAACAAGTTCCACACTTTGTTTCTCCTGCATCCTTCAGTGAATGTAATATCCGTCGGTAGTTAACAAGTTTAACTACACTATTTACTGATTTTTGAGAGGTTTAGGGTTAATGACCGTATAATCACGTTTTAGGTTCAAAAACTACTGAATTTAAGACGATCAAGAACATCAACCCCGCAGCAAACAGGTAAGTTCATATCCGTAGGTTGGCCCTTAAGGCCCTACATCGCGGAGGTACTAAGTTTTCTGTTCTGTCGGGTTGTTTTGGGTAGAAGAGTTAGAGTTATGTTCTGAAATGTCTGGCTTTGGTTCATTTCTGTTATCTGTTGTCTTATTTCTGTTATCTGCCAGTTTATGTTCAAGCACCGTTCATGCATACACGTTTTCTCTAAAAGACATGCAAAACTGTTTTTCGTACACGGTTTTGAAGTTAAGTAAGATAAAATCTGACTGAAATCTTCCGGTTAAGTGTGGGTTGGGGACTGGCCCCAAGATCTATTTCTGTTCTGTTCTGTATTACTGTTTGTGCCTGATAAGGCACCCACTGTTCGCCAGTTCTCCTATAAGCCCCAATTATACCCCTCTACCACTGAAACGTAATGTTTTGTACTGTCACTGTATTCTGAAAACCGCATGCATAGCATTTTGCATCACTGCATATATATATATATATGTTCTTACTGAGTTTTAGACACATAGGTGAACTCCCTGATGTAGGTACTGAACCCGAAAATGAGGATTTCGTTCCTCAGTCTGATGAATAGGTGGCTGGTGGATCGAGCTCATGGGGGTGTGGTTGCTGCAGCCAAACAAATTTTGTCCCAAGGTTTAAGTATTTAATAGGTGGCTGGTGGATCGAGCTCATGGGGGAGTGGTTGCTTCAGCCTTAGGCTTTCTTCTGCCTATTACGATTAATGTCTGTATCTTCCGGTTGACGTCATCCATCTTCCGGCTGACGTCATCACCCCATCTGATTCCATCTGCTGCCTGCATCTTCCGTCTGACGTCATCTCCTCTTCTGATGACATCACCATAGGTTTTTCTTCTGCCGATTACGTAAATGCCTGTATCTTTTGGTTGACGTCATCCATCACCTGGCTGATATCATCACCTCATCCGATCTCATCTGCTGCCTGCATCTTCCGTGTAACACCCGGTTCTATCGAACCAGCTCTTTTATTATTAATGGTATACACTTTATTAGTCAATAATTTAAATAGGGTTATTGAATGACTAGACTAGACAAGGGCATTAGAGTAAATTACATTTTAAAAAGTGGATAACGTATTGAAGGAAAGAGGGAATGGGTTTAATGCACTGTAGCCGCCACCCTTTCATACTTTCCTCTTCGGGTTTTCGGCTCAAGTAGCCGAGCTCTCTAGGCGATTTTCCTCGCCCGATTCTTCTTCGACTTAGGTAAGTTTTCCTCATTTCTCTTATGATATAGTGGTTAAATACCTGAAGGAGTACAATGTGAGGATTTTGGGGATGCTAAGATTGAGTGTAGATTCGGGTTTTAGTGATAAAGGGGGAATGCTCGGGTAGTAGAGTTTCTAACTGGATTCCTCGAACCACTATTTGATTCGTGGTGAGGTTTATTGAAGTTTTGATTTATATTCTGTTATGAACTTAGGTGAGCAGATTTTCGAAGTAGCTAGCGACCAGACAATTTCCAGAAGCCAGGTAAGTAAAGTTTGCATGTGCCTTCGGGCCTACATCACAAAACAGTAGGGTTATGTATCTTGTGAATTATTTTGTATGTCATGCATCGTGTTTTTGAAAGATTACAAAAATGAATTTCCATGTAGGGATGGTAAGGCATGAACTGAATGTGACAGACAAACTATTAAGGGAACTAATTCACCCCTTAACTTATGAAGGGATTTATAATATTGGGAGAAATTGATCCCCCACTCCCAAGGGAACAGAGGATCAGATCAGGCTATTAAGGGAATTCTCTGCCCTTAATCGAGTAGAGGAGGCATAAACATTGGGAGAATTGAATTCCACTCCCAAGGGAATAGAGGGATCAGATCACTATTAATGATTCATCCCTCGTGAATCGAGTAGAGGATATAGAACATTGGTAGAATTGATCCACTCCCAAGGGAACCGAGGGATCAGATCAAACTTATGAACGAATGTGAAGGCAATTGAGATGAGAAGTAGAAATTGCAATGTGGAAGGAAGTTATGTTTCAGCATTTCAGTGCATTAACTTGCTTTACTACTTAGCATTAGGGCTAATAGAGGATTTTGGGGATGTAAGGTGTTGAGGATACCTGCAGGTGAATTCTCTGAGTTTGCTAAAGAATAGGCTGGTTGGGGGAGCACATTCAGGCCTCGCTTGGTGGACTGATGGGGCGGTTTAACTGGTGTCTGTAGATATGGAGGGTTAGTGAACCATGGTTTCATTTATGTCGAGTTGTCCTCTAATGACAGAAATGATTTTAAGGGTCTAAAAGCATGTTTGAGACTTCTCTAATATTAGTACTCTATTGGTTTTAATATGTGTTTTTACTGGATTCGAGTAGTGAAAGGAGTTGAATTGTTACTGAATGGTTTTAGTGAATTAAACAGGTTTTCGTACTTAGAGCTGTTATCGTATAGAATTTAGGTAGTTGAAATGTTGTTCTGTTTTCTGTTGGATTTTATGAAGTTATTTAGGGTCAGGTGGTTTTGAATGTTTTGAGTAAAGATTGCAAATTCCACCATCGGTGAATGAAGTTCACCGGTGGATGTAGTGTGTTAAATCCATCGGATGATGTAGAAAGTCTTTTGTCGTTTAGTGACCGGTGGACGACGTGTGTAAAATCCATCGGATGATGTAGAAGAAGTTCGTCGTTTAGTCACCGGTGGATGTAGTGTGTTACATCCATCGGATGATGTAGAAAGTCTTTTGTCGTTTAGTGACCGGTGGGCGACGTGTGTAAAATCCATCAGATGATGTAGAAGAAGTTTGTCGTTTAGTCACCGGTGGATGTCGTTTGATAAATCTATCGGATGATGTCGAGTATTCTAACCATCGATGGATGTGAGTAATATGTTTTGTCGTTTTGTCACCGGTAGAGGTCTTCTACTATCTATTTTAGTCTCTTCCGTTGACTTTGTACAGCGGCAGACGCGTTTGACTTTTGAAACTTATGAAGTATTTTACGATTTAAACCTTCATTTCTTTTGGCCGATTATTCCTTAATATCCCAACTGATTATTCAAGCATTGTTCTATAGTTTTATTTAACTTTATTTTTACTCAAATGATTTCCGCTGCAAGTTTTTTTTTACGTTTGAGGTTTTAGAAAATGTCAAATTTTGACTTTTGAGCAAAGTTTTAAATTTAGTCCCAAGTTTCCTAATTATGTTCGAGCTATGAGTAACGAACCGGGTTCAGAAAACTCGGGGCGTTACAGTTTGGTATCAGAGACATTCAGTTAAACCGTTCAAAAGATTACTCATTAGTGCCAATCGTTGCATGGAAGTACTTCAACAACTGTAAGAGTTTATGTTAACCTTAGTTAATAGATATTTAAGAGTGTAATTAACCCTGTACAGGAACTTAGTACAATGGCCAGACGCCGAGGAAGACCTAGAGTGCCAAGAGAAATGCCAAATGTGAGAGGTGAAGAGGAGGCCAGTGTGATTAGGCAGCTGACAGTATTAGTGCGTAAGCAAACTGATTTCGTGCGCCAACAGTCTGACCAACTAGGAGTACTGTTAAACTGAGAGACACGAGAAAAGGCCAACTCGGGTTCTAGCGGTGAACATTCTGGAGATAGATTCCAGAGGCTAAGACCACCCACGTTTGATGGACAGTCATCTGATCCAGTTATTGCTCAAGGATGGCTTAGAAAGATTGAGAGTATGTTTAGGTGTGCCAACATAGGAGAAGGAGACAAGGTCACGTTGGCAACATTTCATTTAGCTGGTGAAGCTCAACTCTGGTGGGAAACAATAGAAACCACCACAAATGTTTTAGTGATGCCTTGGTTACAATTCAAGGACCTTTTCTATGGGAAGTATTTTAACAGCACTGTCCAGACCGCGAAGAAGTTGGAGTTTCTGAACTTGAAGCAGACAAGGTCTGTGGCTGATTACAGTAGGCAATTCGAGTCCCTGTCCAGGTTTGCCGGACATTTTGCTCATAAGGACGAGGATAAGGTGTTCAAATTTGTGCATAGACTGAAGCTGGAGATTTACCGAGGAGTCAAATTCTGTGGCATTAAAGGCTTGACATTTAGTGAAGTTGTGTCCACTGCTCTGGAAGTGGAAGAAGCTAAAAAGAAGTGTGCGGGACCAAAGGAGGTTCCACAAAAGTTTATCCAGCCACACCTTCAGAGGGGAATGAAGAGGCCTATTGAGGGCCATAGTGGCCAAGGATCTGGAAAGAAGGTACCGAATACCCAGAAGTTCCCTCAGTGCCCGAAATGTTCGAAGAATCACTTAGGGGAGTGTAGATTTGGATCGGGTAAGTGCTTCAACTGTGAAGAGGTTGGACACTTGTACAAGGATTGCCCAAAGCCCCGGGTCATTCGATGTTTCCATTGCAACAAGGTTGGCCATGTCAACAGAGACTGCCCAGCTTTGAAGGGTGGCTCTGTCAAGATTAAGCCAAGAATATTCTCCATGATGGAGTCAAGTGATGAGGACCAGCCTGCTGTAGTGTCAAATACTATATTGATTAACTCTATACCTGCTTTTACTTTGATAGATTCGGGTGCAACACATTCTTTTATAGCCTCTACATTTGCTGATAAGTTAGATGTACGGTTTACTTCTTCGGAGCATGTGTTTAAAGTAGCATTACCCTCTGGTGAACGCATGCACTCTAACCAAATGATACCTGATAGTGTTGTATTAGTAGGGAACATGAATTTGCCTGCCGATCTCATTGTTATGGACATAATGGGATTTGATGTAATCCTAGGAATGGATTGGTTATTTAAACATTATGCCACAATAGATTGTAGGACTGGAGTTGTTAGTTTTCAACCCCCTGGTGGTTTAAACCATACCTTCCAAGCTCTGAAGAAGAGTAAGGAAATGATAGTGATGACTTCTGTCGATTATAGACCCTCCCCGTGCAGGGAATATTTGTGCTTTTTGGCTAGCGTTTTAGACACACAACTAGTAGAAAAAGCGAGCCCCGAAAATGTTTTAGTTGCCCAAGATTTTTCGGAAGTATTTCTAGACGACTTTCCTGGCTTGCCACCAAATAGGGAAATTGAATTTGTGGTAGATGTTCACCCCGGCGCTGAGGCTGTATCTAAGAATCCATATAGATTAGCACCAACAGAACTTAAGGAATTGAAGAAGCAGTTAGAGGATTTATTGGAGAAAGGGTTCATACACCCTAGCTTTTCACCGTGGGGTGCACCTGTCCTTTTTGTCAAAAAGAAAGATGGATCAATGCGTATGTGCATTGATTATAGAGAATTGAATAAGTTAACTGTCAAGAACAAGTACCCTTTGCCGAGGATTGATGACTTGTTTGACCAGCTTAAGGTTGCAAGAGTTTTCTCTAAGATTGACCTTAGATCCGGTTATTACCAGCTGAAGGTCAAATCTGAAGATATCTCAAAGACTGCCTTTCGTACGAGATATGGACATTATGAGTTTTTGGTTATGTCTTTTGGTTTGACAAATGCACCAGCAGCCTTCATGGATCTTATGAACAGGGTGTTTCACGAGTATTTGGACAAGTTTGTCATTGTATTCATAGATGACATTCTAATCTATTCTAGAACTAAGGATGAGCATGCAAGGCATTTGGGTTTGGTGTTAGGATTACTAAGGCAGCACCAACTGTATGCTAAGTTTTCCAAGTGTGAGTTTTGGTTGGACAGAGTTCACTTTCTTGGTCACATGATTTCTGGAGATGGAATATCTGTCGATCCAGCCAAGGTTCAAGCAGTCAAGGAGTGGCCCCAACCAAGGAATGCTACTGATATTCGAAGTTTCCTTGGATTAGCAGGATATTATAGAAAATTTATTGAGGGATTTTCAGAGATTGCAACACCCCTTACTAGGTTAACAAGGAAAAATGTGAAGTATATGTGGACTGAAGAATGTGAACGTAGCTTTCAGACCTTGAAACAGAAACTGACCAATGCTCCAATCTTAACCATTCAAGTTGAAAATGGTAAATTTAGTATTTATTGTGATGCTTCCAAAATTAGACTAGGTTGTGTGTTGATGCAAGATGGAAAGGTTATAGCTTATGCTTGTAGGCAGTTAAAAGTACATGAAAAGAATTACCCTACACATGACTTAGAATTAGCTGCTGTGGTCTTCACATTAAAGATTTGAAGGCACTATCTGTACAGACAAACTTGTGAGGTATTTTCAGATCATAAGAGTCTGAAATACATTTTCACGCAAAAGGAACTAAATATGAGGCAACATAGGTGGTTGGAGTTTGTCAAAGATTATAATTTTGAGATTAAGTACCACCCTGGCAAGGCGAATGTAGTGGCTAATGCCTTGAGTAGAGTGACTCCTTCGGTCTCTACATTGACTCTAGACATACCGATAGCTTTAGAGACAGAATTCCAAAGATTCAACCTGGAAGTTGTGTCTAGTATGACAGCCATGCTTTCGGCCATATCTTTGAGGCCTACTATTTTGGGGTGATTAAAGGAGGTTCAAATGAATGACACTGAATGCAATAAGTATAAGTTGTGCATGGATTCTACTTATAAGTCGGATTTCAACTGCTTAGTTGATGGAATTCTCAAGTTTCGAAATAGATGGTTTGTTCCGACTGATACTGAACTTAGAAAGGGAATCCTATCCGAGGCTCATTCTTCTAGACTCTCTGTTCATCCCGGGAGTACGAAAATGTACAGAGATCTTAAGCAACATTATTGGTGGCCAAGTATGAAAAGAAATGTGACGGAGTATGTGGAGTCCTGCCTGATCTGCCAGCAAGTCAAAGCTGAACATCAGAGGCCTGCTAGAACATTACAACCCTTACCAGTTCCCGAATGGAAATGGGAACAAATAACGATGGATTTTGTTATAGGATTACCTAGAATAGAAAAGGGTCACGATGCAATTTGGGTAATAGTTGATCGTTTAACTAAATCTGCTCACTTTCTGCTAATGAAGATAACATACTCGATAGACCAATTGGCTGAGTTGTATGTGCGTGAAGTTGTTAGACTGCATGGAGTTCCAAGCACTATAGTTTCAGACCGAGACTCTAGATTTACATCTAAGTTTTGGAAAAGTTCGCACAAGGCTATGGGAACACAGCTTACTTTTAGCACAGCTTTTGATATGCCCACGGTCCCGATCCATCGAGCACAAGTCAATGTATGTATTTATTTATGTATTTTTATATATCTAATGGACTTGTGGAATTTTGTAGGTAAATGGATTCTCAAGGCTTGGAAAGAATTAATGAAGAGGGAATTTGTTTTCCTTTGATTCAAATTGTGTAAACGAGCCTTGTATTTAATTATATATTTTTAGGAAACTTTAGTTTTGTTTAAAACTCGTTAATTGGCAAACTTTAGCCATTTATAATGTATATTTTGGTAATACTCTTCAAAGGATAGCAAAGCAAGAGAGGAGCCAAGCTGAACCAGCCAAATCAAGAGAGGAACCAAGCTAAACCGGACTGAACCAAGGACTGAACCAAGTGAACCGGCCAAGCTAAGGAGAAACAAAGCTGAACCGCTTCACGCCCTTCAGCCTAAAAACCAAAACTGGTTCACTGTCGCTGCTTCACGCCTCAGCCGAATCACGCGAACGGCTATATCCTTCTTCGCCAACGGTCATCTGCACAGCCGCATTCCGTCGCCCTCGCCAGAAGTCTCCATCTTCTTTTTCGGTGTATTTAGCTCCCCTTGTAGTTCTGTAATTTCTTAAGCCAGTATTACATATTTTTGGAATACCAGAACGTTGTTTGTTCGTCGGTCGGAGTTCTTCCGAGAAGAGAGAGCTTCTCTCTCGGCGTCGCCGGTGCGCCCAGCGCCTGATGGCGTCGCCAAGTCTTCCTCGAGCTCAAGGTTGCTCGGAGGAATACTCAGTCGCCGAAGGCGGCGAAACCTTAGTTCCCTTCGCTGTGATTTCGTCGCTGGCAACGACGAATTTCTCACCCAAAGCTTCGATAGCTTTTGGGCCAGCAACGGGTCATTCACCTCCATTTCCATTTCCCTCCCCTTATCGGTCTTCTCTGTGGCAAAGAAATCGATTTGATCCCTCACCCACCTCACCGAATACGTCTTTCCATTTTCGTGTTTATTCTCTGTTTTCGTTGTTTTCTGCGTCTGTTTTGGGTGTCTTCGAGCACCGATCTGTTGTTTCTTTTCAAGTCTTCCGCTTGCATGTTTCTCCACCCATTTGCAGACCTGTAGCCTATCATTTGGTATCAGAGCTAAGTGCTCTTTTGGTTTGCATTTCGGGTCTGTTTTCCAGCCCCTGTTTGTGTTCGCTCTGTTCTGTCATTTTTCTTTGTTCGTGTCTTTGTGTTCTGTTGTTTGTCATGTTTTCTTTCTGTCTCCAGCATGTGTTAGCATGGCATAGGATAGATTGATTAATTTGTTTGTTTAGGATTGTTTCTCATCCTGTTTTGTTGTTGCTGTAGTTTTTTTTGTTGTCTGGTTTTTCATTTTTTTTTTTTTTTGTTGTTGAAATGTGTTGTGTTTTGTTCATGTTTCTCTTTTCTTGTCTCAAGTTGCTGCACCCACAGCACCCATGATTAGTTGTGTTTCCATTTTGGTTTAGATAGTGTAAAAAAAAAAAAAAAAATCTGTTCTGGTTTTGAAGACTTTTCTGCATTTTTTTTTATCTTCTGGCTTTCATTTTTGCTGCAGCATTCTGTTCCGTTTGTGCTAAGTTTCTGCAGCATGTTGTGTCCTTGATTGGCTTGTTTTTGTGTCTAGTTTAGTGTCCTAGTTGTCCAAGTTTAGGAGTTGAATTTGCTTTGCAAAATCTGTTCTGGTTTGCTGTTTTCTGTTGGCAGCATTTGTTGTTTTCTTGTCTTTTTTTCTGTTTTGTTCTTAGTTCTTAGGATGTTTTAAAAGTTGTTTTAACTATGAGTTTAGTTAGTTTTCAGAATGGTTTTATTTCACAGAACTTGAATGAGTTTGCTGTTTTCCAAGCATGAATCCTTTACTGCATTATGATTCTGTTTTTGGGGTTCAAAACTGTTTCTAGTTCTGCATTAAGTTGCTGTTTTAGTTGTCAATCACTGAAGGTAAATGACCCATAATGCATGAGCTATTATTTCTGTTCAAATTCCAGCGTGTTTTCATGTTTAAAAGCATGAATTATATCAATTGAACATGATCCGGTTTGCTGCTTATTATCAAAAAACTTTGCTACTGTGGTGTTCTGATCATTGGTGATCTAATGTGCTGAATCGTGATATTTTACTGCTACTGTTTCCATAGTATCACTGCTGTGCTATCTAATCTGTCTTTATTGAATTTCATTGTGATAATCTGTTTTTTTAATTTTATCTGAGGAAAGCATGTTTAAAATCTGAAAATTATCAAGTATTGTTGCATCAAATTGTGTGCTGTGACTTGTTGAGTTCTTCTGATGAGCTAAGCTGAGAACCATTCTAAATTCTGCTTTGTTTTCAGCATGTTTTAGTAATTTCCTTTGCTGTTTCTTTGTGATTTATCTTGCTGTTTTTCAGCACGTAACTTTGCTATTTTCTTTGTTTTCCAGTTGAAAACTTTTGCTGTTTTCTTTCTTTTTCTTTGCTGTTTTTCAGCATGATTTCTTTGTTGTTTCTTGAGTCTTTCTTGTTGTTTTCTAGCATGTTTTCTTTTCTATTTTGTTGTCATTTTTTCTGGTTATTTTGTGGATTGTTTCCTGTTTTAGAAGCACGTGTAGGTGTTTCATTTGGTGTTCAAATTGCTAAAAGGTTTAGTAATTGTGAACCATGCATTTTTGTTTAGTTCTAGGTTGCTGTTTTGCATATTTTCGTAACACTTGTTGTGCAGTTTTTTGTACCCATCTCCCAAGGCAAGAAGCCTCCTTAATTGGCAAATTTGGAGTGACAATTGCTTTGCTTAAAAGGTACTTTTCTGTCCCCTTTTAGTTTAAGTCTTTTGGGAGACTCTTCGGAATTGTTGACCGAGAGCAAATTTTGTTTAGTTTTATTTTCTGTGTGGAGACTCTTCGGAACTGTTGACCGAGAGCAAACTGTGTTTTATGTTTGTCTGTGATTGAACTTGTCGTTTCTTTGAAGTACATTGCTATGATAATTATCTGATATGATTTTTGCCATATTAACCTCGTGTTACTGATTAGCTAGCATGAATTAACCATGGTCCGTATCTGTTTAATTTTCAGAATGTTTTCTTGAAAGCATGTTCTTTTTTGTGATTTGTTTGTGTTTGAATTTGCTGTTCATTGGATTCCATTGCTGTGATATTATCTGATATACTTTTGCCATATTAACCTCATGTTTCTGATTAGCTAGCATGAATTAACCATGGCCCGTATTGGATTAAATTTCAGGATGATATTCTTGAAAGCATGTTCAATTTTTCTTGTTTTGTTTAAGTGATTTGTTTATCCGTTTTGTTTCTGTTTTTATAACCATGTTTCGTTGTTTAGGTTGTGTTGGCAAAATTAATTTACATAGAGAATGGATTTGAAAATGAATGCTAAAATTGAGTTCTCATGTTAGTTTATAATTGCTGAAATTATTGTGTTGTTTTGGTGTTTTCCAAATGTGATTTAGTATGTGTTTTGTTTTGTTTAATCTTTTTTTTTTACATGTTCCATGTTTAGGAGAGTTTGAAGTGCTAATTTGTTGTCCAAATTGGCATTGTTTTGTTTAGACTTTTCTAGGATGTTTAGATTAAAATTCTGGTTTAGAAATTTCTGGTTTTTCTAGTTTTAGTTCCTACTTTGGACTTGTATAATTCTTTGCTCACTATGAATTTGGATTTGAAATTTTTACAGCATGTTCAACATATTGTCAACTATTATCTGTTAAAATTTCAAGTTATTTGGAGTTGAATTGTGCTAGTTTCGGTTTAGGATACTTTAGGTTGTTTAGAAATTTTTCTGGTTTTTGAGTTTAAATTTCCTGAACTTTAGGCTTGCATAACTTTCTGCTCATGTTGAATCTGGATTTGAAAATTTGACAGCATGTTTATCATCTTGTTTTCTAATCCCTGTTAAATTTTCAAGAATATTGGAGTAGATTTGTGTTAGTTTTTCTGTTTCGGAAATTCTGTCGTTTTTATGTGTTTTGTGCACTGTTTTCAGTTTTCAAATTTCTGTTTTATGTCTTTAAAGTATCTAAAATATTATGTAAATGTTTTACCATGCTTATTTGTGTTTTAAACTTATTTAGGATTTTATTTGATGCCTTGAATTGAAATTAAAGTGAAAGCATAAACTATAACATGTTTCAATTGGATTGTAAAATTCAGTTTCCATCCATGTTTGAGTTTTTGTTTTGATGATTGATGCATCTCTTGTGTTTATGATTTGTATAGTGTCCTTGATGTTAAGTTAAATTTAGAATGAAGAGCATGAATTAAAATTGCATGTTAAATAGAGCTTGGAAAATTCTATTTCACCATGTTTTTATAAATTCTGTTTTGAACTCTTGTTTGATTGCATCAAGTTGAGTGTTTTGTTTTGTTTAGGACTATGTTAACTTGAGGTCCGATATTTTTAACAAAAGCATGTCATATACTATCTTGTTAGTCATTTAGGATTCACTTGTACGTCGAGTGATTTGTGTTTGTGGCCAAGAGCCTTCCTCTGTGGGCCGTTGGTATTGTCCGAGGTTTACCGCTGGCCATTGGGCCCGACAGATCGCCGTGTGAGGCAGTCGCCTTTAAAGGGTGTGGGATAGTGTGACGATTTCCACAAAAGTTCTAGAGGGTTGCCTAGACCCAATAGCTTATCATTGATATTAGTTGCAAGTTTATTTTCTTTGATTAACTTGCTTGATTTGTTGTGCTGTTTGATTAAATGTTTAGGACTTTTAGGTTGAGTCTTGTGACTTAGTTGCTTGTGTTGTTTGTTTGTCTTTGTTTAGGAATTAAAATTTAGAGTCTCACTTTAACGTCTAGTGCTTGGTCAATTAGTTTAATTGTTGTTGGCCAAGGTAAATTGTAAAATCAAAATATATGCCTATTGTTTTATCTTTTGAGGATTGTTTAGCTTTCTACTCCAATTTTGAGCATTAGCTATGGATGAACCATGGAGTTGGAAAGGTCTTTCGGCAACAAGGTATGTACCCATGAAACCTTACTTGAATTTCTTTGAAATTAGTTGAATAGTAGGTTGATTGGATGAATTGTATATTGGAGATCAAATCTTTCTTGTAAGTTCTTACTCTAATTTGGATATCATGTTTAATACTCCTTGTCTAAGCTTGAATTAATTTGTTGATAAGAACTAGAGAAAATTTTTGTGATCAAATTATTGTTGCCTCTTGTTTTTGAAGTGATAAATCCTCACTCTATCGTTAAAAGGAGAATTGTTTTCTTGAATTTTGGATTTAAGTTGAACTTATGCTAAGCTTGATTTTAAAATCTTATTTATTTTTTTTATGGATTTAAAATTAGGTGAACCAAGTGTTGTTTTTAAAATGGAAATTTCATATTTGTGGTTCACTATTTATTTGATAGCTTAGCTAGAAAATGAAATTGTTCGATCATACTTGCATCCAACTTGCTTTCATCTTGAATGCTTGTTTTTTTTAAATTGTTGAAATGAACAATTTTATCTTGAAATTTATTTGAGACCATTGTGGATGGTAAAATGATTTTTCAAACTTTAGGATAATTTTATTTTGTGTCTACTATGGTTTACTTGTTTAAGCTTTTAGTAGAGAAATTTTATCCTAAGTGTTGTAGCATCTTCCATGATATTTACCATTGGATTTGAGGTCAAATCCTCAAGAACCAGGAGGGGATGATATGCCCACGGTCCCGATCCATCGAGCACAAGTCAATGTATGTATTTATTTATGTATTTTTATATATCTAATGGACTTGTGGAATTTTGTAGGTAAATGGATTCTCAAGGCTTGGAAAGAATTAATGAAGAGGGAATTTGTTTTCCTTTGATTCAAATTGTGTAAACGAGCCTTGTATTTAATTATATATTTTTAGGAAACTTTAGTTTTGTTTAAAACTCGTTAATTGGCAAACTTTAGCCATTTATAATGTATATTTTGGTAATACTCTTCAAAGGATAGCAAAGCAAGAGAGGAGCCAAGCTGAACCAGCCAAATCAAGAGAGGAACCAAGCTAAACCGGACTGAACCAAGGACTGAACCAAGTGAACCGGCCAAGCTAAGGAGAAACAAAGCTGAACCGCTTCACGCCCTTCAGCCTAAAAACCAAAACTGGTTCACTGTCGCTGCTTCACGCCTCAGCCGAATCACGCGAACGGCTATATCCTTCTTCGCCAACGGTCATCTGCACAGCCGCATTCCGTCGCCCTCGCCAGAAGTCTCCATCTTCTTTTTCGGTGTATTTAGCTCCCCTTGTAGTTCTGTAATTTCTTAAGCCAGTATTACATATTTTTGGAATACCAGAACGTTGTTTGTTCGTCGGTCGGAGTTCTTCCGAGAAGAGAGAGCTTCTCTCTCGGCGTCGCCGGCGCGCCCAGCGCCTGATGGCGTCGCCAAGTCTTCCTCGAGCTCAAGGTTGCTCGGAGGAATACTCAGTCGCCGAAGGCGGCGAAACCTTAATTCCCGATTTCGTCGCTGGCAACGACGAATTTCTCACCCAAAGCTTCGATAGCTTTTGGGCCAGCAACGGGTCATTCACCTCCATTTCCATTTCCCTCCCCTTATCGGTCTTCTCTGTGGCAAAGAAATCGATTTGATCCCTCACCCACCTCACCGAATACGTCTTTCCATTTTCGTGTTTATTCTCTGTTTTCGTTGTTTTCTGCGTCTGTTTTGGGTGTCTTCGAGCACCGATCTGTTGTTTCTTTTCAAGTCTTCCGCTTGCATGTTTCTCCACCCATTTGCAGACCTGTAGCCTATCAGCTTTCCACCCTCAAACAGATGGACAATCCGAAAGAACCATTCAAACATTAGAGGATATGCTCCATGCATGTGTCTTAGACTTTCAAGGTTCGTGGAGCAAATACTTGCCCTTGGTTGAATTTTCTTATAACAACAGTTTTCAGGCAACAATAGGAATGACACCGTATGAAGTATTGTATGGACGAAAGTGCAGATCTCCATTGTATTGGGATGAAGTTGGAGAAGCACAATTGATTGGTCCTGACATCGTACAGCAAATAGTGGAGAAAATTGCTCTTATCCGACAAAGAATCTTGACAGCTCAAAGCCGGCAGAAAAGCTATGCAGACAAAAGGCGAAGAGAACTGGAATTTGAAGTAGGTAATGAAGTTTTCCTTAAGGTGTCACCTTTCAAAGGAATGGTGAGATTTGGAAAGAGAGGAAAGTTGAACCCCAGATTTATTGGACCATTCACTATTCTGAAGAGAGTTGGGAGAGCAGCCTATCAGTTGCAGCTACTGGCGTCTATGGATGGGATACACAGTGTGTTCCATGTTTCTATGTTGAAGAAATGCATAAGGGAACCATATCAAATCGTGGAACAGCAAGACCTTGAGATTCATCCTACCCTTGCCTATGAAGAGAAACCAGTAAAGATCTTAGATCATGCAGTGAAGGTATTGTGCAACAAAGAGGTTTCACTAGTGAAAGTCTTGTGGCACAACCAGAATATTGAGGAAACAACTTGGGAACGCCAGCAAGACATGATGGACCAACATCCAGAGTTATTCAGGTACTGAATTTTGAGGACAAAATTCTTTTAAGGAGGGTAGATTGTAACACCCGGTTCTATCGAACCAGCTCTTTTATTATTAATGGTATACACTTTTTTAGTCAATAATTTAAGTAGGATTATTGAATGACTAGACTAGACAAGGGCATTAGAGTAAATTACATTTTTAAAAGTGGATAACGTATTGAAGGAAAGAGGGATTGGGTTTAATGCACTGTAGCCACCACCCTTTCATACTTTTCTCTTCGGGATTTCAGCTCAAGTAGCTGAGCTCTCTAGGCGATTTTTCTCGCCTGATTCTTCTTCGACTTAGGTAAGTTTTCCTCATTTCTCTTATGATATAGTGGTTAAATACCTGAAGAAGTACAATGTGAGGATTTTGGGGATGCTAAGATTGAGTGTAGATTCGGGTTTTAGTGATAAAGGGGGAATGCTTGGGAAGTAAAGTTTCTAACTAGATTCCTCGAACCACTGTTTGATTCGTGGTGAGGTTTAGTGAAGTTTTGATTTATATTCTGTTATGAAATTAGGTGAGCAGATTTCCGAAGTAGCTAGCGACCAGACAATTTCTAGAAGCCAGGTAAGTAAAGTTTGCATGTGCCTTTTGGCCTACATCACAAAACAGTAGGGTTATGTATCTTGTGAATGATTTTGTATGTCATGCATCATGTTTTTGAAAGATTACGAAAATGAATTTCCATGTAGGGATGGTAAGGCATGAACTGAATGTGACAGAAAAACTATTAAGGGAACTAATCCACCCCTTAACTTATGAAGGGATTTATAATATTGGGAGAATTGATCCCACTCCCAAGGGAATAGAGAGATCAGATCAGCTATTAAGGGAATTCATCCGCCCCTTAATCGAGTAGAGGATGTATAACATTGGGAGAATTGATCCCACTCCCAAGGGAACCGAGGGATCAGATCAGCTATTAAGGGAATTCATCCGCCCCTTAATCGAGTAGAGGATGTATAACATTGGGAGAATTGATCCCACTCATAAGGGAACCGAGGGATCAAATCAACTTATGAATGAATGTGAATGCAATTGAGATGAGAAAGTAGAAATTGCATGTTTAGGAATTTATGTTTCAGCATTTCATTTCATTACTGCTTTACTTACTTAGCATTAGGCTAATAGATGAGTTTTGTGATGTAGGTGTTGAGGATACTGTAGGTGAATTCTCTGAGTTTGCTAAAGAATATGCTGGTTGGAGGAGCACATTCATGCCTCAACTTGGTGGACTGATGGGCGGTTTAACTGGTGTCTGTAGATAAGGAGGTTTAGTGAACCATGGTTTCATTTAAGTATTCGAGTTTTCCTCTAATGACAGAAATGATTTTAAGGTCTAAAAGCATTTTTGAGACTTCTCTAATATTAGTACTCTATTGGTTTTAATATTTGTTTTTACTGGATTTCGAGTAGTGAAAGGAGTTGAATTGTTACTGAATGGTTTTAGTGAATTAAACAGGTTTTCGTACTTAGAGCTGTTATCGTATAGAATTTGGGTAGTTGAAATGTTGTTCTGTTTTCTGTTGGATTTTATGAAGTTATTTAGGGTCAGGTGGTTTTGAATGTTTTGAGTAAAGATTGCAAATTCCACCATCGGTGAATGAAGTTCACTGGTGGATGTAGTGTGTTAAATCCATCGGATGATGTAGAAAGTCTTTTGTCGTTTAGTGACCGGTGGACGACGTGTGTAAAATCCATCGGATGATGTAGAAGAAGTTCGTCGTTTAGTCACCGGTGGATGTAGTGTGTTAAATCCATCGGATGATGTAGAAAGTCTTTTGTCGTTTAGTGACCAGTGGACGACGTGTGTAAAATCTATCAGATGATGTAGAAGAAGTTTGTCGTTTAGTCACCGGTGGATGTCGTTTGATAAATCTATCGGATGATGTCGAGTATTCTAACCATCGGTGGATGTGAGTAATATGTTTTGTCGTTTTGTCACCGAAAGAGGTCTTCTACTATCTATTTTAGTCTCTTTCGTTGACTTTGTACAGCGGCAGACGCGTTTGACTTTTGAAACTTATGAAGTATTTTACAATTTAAACCATTATTTCTTTTGGCCGATTATTCCTTAACATCCCATTTGATTATTCAAGCATTGTTCTATATTTTTATTTAACTCTATTTTTACTCAAACGATTTCCGCTGCAAGTTTTTTTTTACGTTTGCGGTTTTAGAAAATGTCAAATTTTGACTTTTGAGCGAAGTTTTAAATTTAGTCCAAAGTTTCCTAATTATGTTCGAGCTATGAGTAACGAACCGTGTTCAGAAAACTCGGGGCGTTACATTCCGTCTGACGTCATCTCCTCTTTCGATGACGTCACCCATAGTTTACATTCTCTGAATTCCGTCTACTGCCTGTATCTTCCGCCTGACGTCACCCATCTTTCGGCTGACGTCACCACCTCTTCCGCCCAGTTTTACTCAGTCTCTTCCGCTGAACACTGTTCGTCTTTTGTCTTATTATATCCACCGAATTCACTGTTTCATTTCTCCTTGCTTCCAATCTTCCTGCTCTTCCTGCTCTCCTTCTGCCATTCATTCTGTAGTCTAGTTTTTAACTGTTTCTTTTTCTCTGTCTTTATTCCAAATTCCAAAAATGTTTTCCTTCTCTGTTAAGCTTTAAGGTTTTACTCTTAAAAGTTCAATCTGTTTTCTGTTTGTTTCCTAATGTTCTGTTCACTTATGTCAAAAAAAAATGTGTATCCTGCTTTCTATTAAATGTCCCGGAGTGATAGCTCTCGGACCCCGATCAGGTCGGGGGTCGTCACAGTTATGGTATCAGAGAAACAAGGTTTTAAACCCGATTTTGTGAAATGTCTGACTGCACAACCGCCACGTGAGATCGCTCCACCAACTGTAAGTGTTTAAAATTTCTGTAAAAGGTTCTGTTTATTAAATTAGGTTATTCTGTTAATAGGTTTCCTTAGAAATGGTGAGAGGGCATCAGGAAAAGTCAAGCGAAAGCTCTTGTGCCATAGACCGACTAACCGAACTGGTGGGAGTATAGTTCCGCATGGTGGAACGTATGATGGCAAGAGAAGACAGCGGGAATAATAACAATAACAACCATGGAAATGCTTCACGTGACAACAGTGGAGATAGATTCCGGCGACTCCAGCCGCCTTCATTTGATGGACTATCTGCAGACCTGACCCGTGCTGAAACCTGGATTCGAACAATGGAGAAGATGTTCAATTATGCAGAAGTGGAAGACACACAAGAAAGTTAATTGTGCCACGTTCTATCTCATCGAAAGTGCTGGATTTTGGTGGGACACAGTGCAGTCGACTATAGTGGCATTAAGCTGGGAAGGATTCACGAAAATCTTCTATGAGAAGTACTTTGACCGAGGAGTGAGGAAGGAAAAGTTGCTTGAGTTCTCTCAGCTGAGACAATATGGGTCAGTGGCAGAATATGTTCAGAAGTTTGAATCATTATCCCGATATGCAACACAACTGGTGGCCACTGATGAGAATAAGGTGCACCAATTCATTCAAGGTTTGAAGTTGGACCTCTTACGAGGAATTTCATACGGAGGATTTGATGAGGCCCCGTATACGAAGGTAGTGGCCAAGGCTTACCAGTTAGAAGCCTTGGAAATGAAATCCCTAAGACAAAGGGATTCATCAAGGGGGATTATTCGGAATGCCCCTCAACAGCAACAACAACAAAGAGGTCAGAATTTACAACCTCAACAGCAGCAGAACAGGGGCATCAAGAGGCCCAATTAAACCATCCTTTATCAAGACAAAGGAAAGAGACCAATGGGGGCTCCTCAACTTTCTGTATGCCCGCGGTGCCAGAAGCCTCACAGAGGGGAATGCAGGCTTGCTACTGGCCAATGTTTCCGATGTGGCAAAGGAGGCCATCATGTTCGGGATTGCCCAATATCGGACACGAGACCAAACCTTGCCGTACCTAGGGTGTTTGGAGTGATGGAGGATGTTGATGATGCTGATCAGCACACATCAATTACAGGTACAATCTTGATATGTAATGTACCTGCTTATACCTTGTGGGACACGGGGGCCACACATTTGTTTGTGGCCATGGACTTCGTAGTTAGACAGAAGTTTTGTAGTACGTCGTCAGATAAGCCTTACAGCATTATGCTGCCGTCCGGAGAGTTTATGCACTCCAAGCAGGTTGCACGGGGTGATATAGTGTCAGTAGGAGACCAGAAGTTGTATGCCAGTCTTATCGTTATCGGTATGAAAGGATACGATGTGATTCTGGGGATGGATTGGCTGTTTAGACATCACGCCACCATCAACTGTAGGTCCGGGCTCGTGTCGTTTAAACGCCCGAACAAGGTAGAGTTCTCCTATCAGGCAGTACCAAAGGAACACCGTGTGCCGGTTATATCTTCCTTGAAAGCTCAACGGCTGATGAGGTCAGGATGCGTCGGATTTCTTGCCCACGTAGTTGATGTTCAAAGGCAAGGTGAGGTGGAACTTCGAAATATTCCGGTAGTCCGAGACTTCCCTGAGGTTTTCCTAGATGACCTACCGGGATTGCCACCTGATCGTGAGATTGAGTTCGAAATTGATGTATATCATGGTGCTGAACCAGTATCAAAGAATCCGTACCGCATAGCGCCGATTGATTTGAGGGAGTTGAAGGCTTAACTGAAAGATTTGGTTGACAGGGGTTTTGTGCGCCCTAGTTTCTCTCCGTGGTGTGCTCCTGTCTTGTTCATCAAAAAGAAAGATGGGTCCCTACGTATGTGCATCGATTACCGTGAGCTGAACAAGTTGACTATCAAGAATAAGTACCCGTTGCCGAAGATCGATGATTTATTTGATCAGCTACAAGGGGCTCGGGTATTTTCTAAGATTGACTTACTCTCCGGCTATTACCAGTTGAAGGTCAGAGCTGATGATATTCCAAAGACTGCCTTCAGGACCCGGTACAGGCATTACGAGTTCTTGGTGATGTCGTTCGGGTTAACTAATGCTCCGGCAGCATTCATGGACCTGATGAACAGGATATTCCAAGATTTCTTGGATAAATTTGTAATTGTTTTCATCGACGACATTCTGGTTTACTCCAGAAGTAAGGCCGAGCATGAGGAGCACTTGGCAATTGTGCTATCAACTCTGAGGCAGCATCAATTATTTGCCAAACTATCCAAATGTGAATTCTGGCTGAGTAAGATTAATTTCCTAGGCCACGTGGTGTCTGCTGAAGGAGTGTCTGTGGACCCGGCCAAGATTGAGGCTGTAAGAGACTGGCCAAGGCCGAGGAATGCAAGCGAGGTACGGAGCTTTATCGGACTAGCTGGTTATTACAGGAAATTCATCAAGGGATTTTCTGTAATAGCGAAGCCTATGACCAGCTTGACGAGGAAGGAAATCAAATTCAAGTGGTCTGAAGCATGTGAGGTGAGCTTTCAGACACTCAAACAAAAATTAACCACTGCTCCTCTATTAGTATTGCCGATTGAAGACGGCAAATTCAGCGTATATTTTGATGCTTCCAAGATTGGATTGGGGTGTGTACTAATGCAAGAAGGGAAAGTTGTAGCATACGCATCCAGACAACTAAAGAACCACGAGAAAAACTACCCTACTCACGATCTTGAGTTGGCGGCAGTTGTGTTTGCACTGAAAGTATGGAGACACCACTTATACGGACAATCATGCGAGGTGTTTTCTCATCACAAGAGTTTAAAATACATATTCACTCGAAAGGAGTTAAACATGAGACAAAGGAGGTGGTTAGAATTAGTAAAGGATTATGATGTTAAGATTAAATACCACCCAGGTAAAGCTAACGAGTAGCCGATGCATTGAGCAGGATGTCAGATACTATGCAACCAGCTATATCGACCGTATCAATGCCTTTGAGGACAGAGATACAGAGGTTCGATATGGAGGTAGTTTCTGGGCTGTCAGCCATACTAGCAAACTTGACGCTACGGCCCACTGTCCTGGAACAAATTAAGGAAGCCCAGAGGACCAATTCAAAGGAAATGGCCGATATTGTGAGCAAGTTGCCTATGGTCTCTTCCGAATTCAGCTATTCGAGAGATGATATTCTTAAGTTCAGAGATAGATGGTATGTTCCGAAAGATGAAGAGTTACGAAAGAACATCATATCGGGAGCCCACTCATCTCCTTTCTCTGTGCATCCTGGAAGCACGAAGATGTATCAAGACTTGAAACTTCACTTCTGGTGGCCGAATATGAAGAATGAAGTGGCCAAGTATGTGGAGTCTTGTATGATATGTCAACAAGTCAAGGCTGAACATCAACGACCAGGTGGAACACTTCAGCCTCTCCCGATCCCCGAGTGGAAATGGGAGAACATCACAATGGACTTTGTTGTTAGCCTTCCAAGAACAGCTAAAGGCCACAATAGCATATAGGTCATAGTGGACAGATTGACGAAGTCGGCCCATTTTCTACCTGTGAAGACGACATTCTCTATGGACCAGTATACAGAACTATACATTAGTGAGATTGTCAAGCTACATGGGATACCAGTGTCGATTGTATCTGACCGAGATCCTAGATTCACATCGAGATTCTGGAAAAGCTTGCAAAGCTCCCTGGGCACCAGGTTGGATTTCAGCACGGCGTTTCATCCACAGACGGATGGGCAATCCGAGAGAACAATTCAAATACTAGAGGATATGTTAAGGTCGTGCGTGTTAGAATTTTATGCTCCTTGGAGTAGATACCTACCGCTTGTGGAGTTCGCTTACAACAATAGCTACCAGGCTATAATTGGCATGGCTCCATATGAAGCTCTCTACGGCAGAAAGTCTAGATCCCCATTGTGTTGGGATGAGGTCAGAGAAACCAAGCTTATCGGCCCTGAGATATTACAGCAGATGTCCAAGGTGATAACTGCCATCAAACAACGAATAAAGATTGCTCAGAGTCGACAGAAGAGTTATGCGAACCATAGAAGAAGAGACTTAGAGTTCGCTGAAGGTGATAAAGTATTCCTGAAAGTGTCACCTTTCAAGGGCGTAATGAGATTCGGTAAGAAAGGGAAGCTCAGCCCACGATTCATTGGCCTTTTTCCCATCCTGAAGCGTGTGGGAAACATGGCTTACAGACTGCATCTATGGATGGTGTTCACAATGTTTTCCATGTTTCGATGCTGAGGAAGTGTGTACGAGATCCAACTCACATCGTGGAGCATGTGGACTTTGATATTATGCCGACGCTGACATATGAAGAAAGGCCTATACATATATTAGATATGTCACTCAAGGTGTTGCGCAACAGGGTAATCCCATTAGTGAAAGTTTTGTAGCGCAATCATAATGTGGAGGAAGCCACGTGGGAAAGACAAAAGGATGTTAGAGCCCAATATCCAGAGCTATTCACTTAGGCACATTTTGGGGACAAATTTTTTGTTAAGGTGGGTGAAATGTAACACCCGGCATTTTCCGTGTAATTATTTCCCCGAATAATTAAACGGGATTACTCCGATATTAATGCAATGACTGTTTTAATAAAATTGTCGATGTGATTAATAGAACGAAGGGGATTCCTGAGACTGAATCGACTGACTAAATAATGTTTTAGTTAAAAACCAATGGAAGGGCAATTTGGAGAGAAATTAAGGTTGGTGGGAGATAGCCAGTGGATAACTGACACTTGGCAACTTGTTGAGGGAGCTAAGTTCTTCCTCCTGCGTGAAATCTTCATTTCACTTCTCGGCTTCCTCTCTTTCTTCTCTCTATTCTTCTCTTCCAGGCGACTGAAACAAGTTCCACACTTTGTTTCTCCTGCATCCTTCAGTGAAGGTAATATCCGTCGGTAGTTAACAAGTTTAATTACACTATTATTGATTTTTGAGAGGTTTAGGGTTAATGACCGTATAATCACGTTTTAGGTTCACAAACTACTGAAACCGAGACGATCAAGAACATCAACCCCGCAGCAAACAGGTAAGTTCATATCCGCAGGTTGGCCCTTAAGGCCCTACATCGCGGAGGTACTAAGTTTTCTGTTCTGTCGGGTTGTTTTGGGTAGAAGAGTTAGAGTTATCTTATGAAATGTCTGGCTTTGGTTCATTTTTGTTGTCTGTTGTCTTATTTCTGTTATCTACCAGTTTATGTTCAAGCACCGTTCATGCATACATGTTTTCTCTGAAAGACATGCAAAACTGTTTTCCGTACACGGTTTTGAAGTTAAGTAAGATAAAATCTGACCTAAATGTACCGGTTAAGTGTGGGACGGGGACTGGCCCCTTGATTTGTTTCTGTTCTGTTCTGTATTACTGTTTGTGCCTGATAGTGCACCCATTGTTCGTCAGTTCCCCTATAAGCCCCACTTATACCCCTTTACCACTGAAACGTAATGTTCTGTACTGTCACTGTATTCTGAAAACCGCATGCATAGCATTTTATATCACTGCATATATATATATATATATATGTGTGTGTGTGTGTGTGTGTGTGTGTGTGTGTGTGTGTGTGTGTGTGTGTGTGTGTGTGTGTGTGTGTTCTTACTGAGTTTTAGACTCATAGGTGAACTCCCTGATGTAGGTATTGAACCCGAAAATGAGGACTTTGTGCCTCAGTCTGATGAATAGGTGGCTGGTGGATCGAGCTCATGGGGGTGTGGTTGCTGCAGCCAGACAAATTCTGTCCCAAGGTTTAAGTATTTAAAGTCAAGTCTATGTCTGTAAACCCTACTGGGACTCTGGTGTTTAGATTTAAAACTCTGCTAGGATTCTATGTTTTTGTTTTAAAAACTCTGTAGGAAATTCTGTTGAATATTCTGCAAATATATGTTAGGCTCTGTACTGATCCTCAGATTTTAAAACAATGCACAAATTTTGATGTCTAAGTTTCAAAAACTACTGTATTTGACAGTTTAATTCATGTTCTGAATGTTCTGGAAATTGTTGGGGATATTTTCTGTTAGTTTGTGCATGGATGACTTCTGGTTTTAGGACTATCCATGCAGTCTGTTTCTTTGAATCTGTCAATTGTAAAGTACGTCCTTCAACCTTGTTTAGAATCGGGTATTGAAGGTCTACAACTTTCATGCCTTCTGTTTGTGCTCTATTTGACAGTTGGATTAAGTTCTGAAGTATTCTAAAATGGTTTGGAATATTTTATGTATCCTTAAGTTTCTGTTATACCTCCTGTTGTGCTCGAGAACCATGTTTTGAAGTGGTTTGAGAATCTGAGACTTTTGGGTCTTCTGTTTTATGCTCTCTGTCTGTTTTTTTTCCTGTCAAAAGTTGTAAATTCTTCCTTTGAAACTATATCTACCGATTGATACTATTGATATTTTGTCTTATTCATATCCACCGCCAAACAGTGTTTTCTGCCTTAGACTTTCTTCTGCCAATTACGATTAATGTCTGTATCTTTTGGTTGACGTCATCCATCTTTCGGCTGACGTCATCACCCCATCCGATTCCATCTGCTGTCTGCATCTTCCGTCTGACGTCATCTCCTCTTCTGATGACGTCACCATAGGTTTTTCTTTTGCCGATTACGTAAATGCCTGTATCTTCTGGTTGACGTCATCCATCATCCGGCTGACATCATCAGCTCATCCGATCTCATCTGCTGCCTGCATCTTCCGTCTGACGTCATCTCCTCTTCCGATAACATCACCCATAGTTTACATTCTCCGGATTCCGTCTGTTGCCTGTATTTTCCGCCTGACGTCACCCATCTTCCGGCTGACGTCACCACCTCTTCTGCCCAGTTTTACTCAGTCTCTTCCGTTGAACACTGTTCGTCATTTGTCTTATTATATCCATCGATTTCACTGTTTCATTTCTCCTTGCTTCCAATCTTCCTGCTCTTCCTACTCTCCTTCTGCCATCCATTCTGTAGTCTAGTTTTTAACTGTTTCTTTTTCTCTGTCTTGATTCCAAATTCCGAAAATGTTTTCCTTCTCTGTTAAGCTTTAAGGTTTTACTCTTAAAAGTTCAGTCTGTTTTCTGTTTGTTTCTTAATGTTCTGTTCACTTATGTAAAAAAAAAAAAATGTGTATCCTGCTTTCTGTTAAATGTCCCGGAGTGATGGCTCTCGGACCCTGATCAGGTCGGGGGTCGTCACAAAAATCCTGGAGTCTCCGCGATGTAGGGCCTTAAGGGCCAACCTACGGGTATGAACTTACCTGTTTGCTGCAGAGTTGAAAGTCTTGAACATCTCGATGATAAACGAACCTATGACGTGCACGAAAAGGGAAATTAACAAGCTGCAAATGCTAACTAATAACTTAGTAGAAAATACAGCAAACTCCATTCAACCTTTAGAAAACAGACTAACGTGTTTTCATCTAAAAACAGTGAGTTTTCTCAAAATATTGTAACCTTAAACTTCCACAAAACTCACATTTTAACTTATCCAAACTCGTTAACTTTAGCAGATGATTACCTTCACTGGAGAAAATAGAAGAATCGAAGTCTTTTGGAAAAGTTGCAGTCGCTTGGAGGAGAGAAAATAGAGAGCAGTGGAAAGAAGCAGATGAGAAATAAGGGTTTAACGTAGGAGGGAAGAGAAAAGAACATGGCTTCTTCAACAAGTTGCCAAGTGTCACTCAACCATTGGCTTCCTCCCACCAACCTTAATTGGTTTACCTAATTTGCCCTCCCATTGGTTTTTAACCAAGGTGTTCTTTTCTGGTTGATGTTTAGTTTGATTTTCTAATTGAATTATTAGTTAAATTCACCGATCCGTTTTCTCTAGACATCCACTTGGGGTATCACAAAACTCCAATGAAATACGCCCTTCATTAATGGCCAGTATATGTATATCCCATTTAATTATTCAAGGAATAATTACATGGCTAAAATACCGGGTGTTACATTTCACCCACCTTAACATAAATTTTGTCCCCAAAATTTGTCTAAGCAAAGAGGTTCGGATATTGGGCCCTAACATCCTCTTGTCTTTCCCACGTGGCTTCCTCCACATCATGATTGTGCCACAAAACTTTCACCAATGGGACAAAACTTTCATCAGTGAATGTGAACTGCAAACATAAATTTACTATTCACAGGTAGAAGTGAATAAGACAAAGGTGAACAGTGCCAGCGGTGGATGCGAATAAACAAAAGAGATATTTACTGTTCACCGGTGGATGTGAACTACAAACAAAAATTTACTATTCACAGGTGAATGTGAACTATAAACAAAAATTTACTATTCGCAGGTGGATGTGAATAAGACAAAAGTGAACAGTGGCAGCGGTGGATGCGAATAAACAAAAGAGAGATTTTGTAACACCCGAAAAATTTCAATAATGTGCATAGCCCTAGGTTAAGTTACGTATAAGAGTTTATTGCTAAGTGATGAAGGGATTAGAGTATAATACAAAGGGAAGAAATGATGTTGACAATTCAAACCACCAAAAGTGTTTGAAAAGTCAAAAGTTTTATTAACCAATAGAAATTTAGTAAAAGTGAAATAGAAAGGAAATTAGGTGAAATAAAAAAAATTGGAAAATTTAATGAAAGAAGTGGTTAAAGATGGTAGTCACATTGGAAAAAAAGAGAAAGGAAAAGTGTGGGTTTAAATTGCAATTTTAAAATCATTGGAGGAGGAAATTTAAAAGTGAATGAAATGTTAGGTTTAAATGGAAAATTCTTCTTCTTCTTCCTCCAACTCCCACGCCATTCTCCCTTCCTCCATAGCTGCTGTTCTCTCCATCTTCCATCAAGGTTCTTCAAGGTTTTTAAGGTAAAATTATGTGGGGTTTTGATTATATACATTTTAGGGTTGGTTTTTGGTGGTTTTAGTGTGTTTTGATTGGATTCGGTTAGGGTTTGGAAAACCCTAACCATGGATTCCGAAAATTGGGGTTCAAATTCTTGTTTTCTTTCCAAATTTGATGATTTAGTTGTTGAATGAATTAGTTTAGGTTGTTTGAGTGGTTAGATTAAGAATTGGAAGTGAGTTTGGAAAAAAACAGAATTTGGCATCAAGAGGACCGATTCTGTTCCCTGGTTTTTGGATTGGATAAGTGATTTATTTGGTTAGTTTGAGTGTTTCAATGGATAGTAGATGTGTAGAGGTTTCCGAGTTGGGGTGGCACGTCAAAATCCGTTGAACAACGAGAAAGTTATGGCCGTTTGAATGTGGACGATAAAAAAATTGTATAAAAATCGGGTTTGGTGGCTTTAGGTCGAAAAGTTAATGTTAGTTTGGTCAGTTGATTTCTTTAGAATCCTTTAGTGCGTTACTATGCTAAGTTTCCGTTATTTTAGGTGATTGAGGGTGTAATTTGGTCGGACGGAGTGAGCGAGAACGTGCCGAGACACCAGGTAAGTAGTGGATCGCTTGTGTTTTGCCTTCGGGCCAACACCATGGAATGATAGGGAATTGTTTGCTTGGTTGTTTTGTTTTTGTCTTGTGTCGTGCATTGTATGTGACATGCATCATGGGTTTTAAACTACGAAATACGTGTTTTGAGCATCGTTTGCAATTTGTGAAAGTGAAATGTAAAGATATGTGAGGCAATGTGAACTGTTGTGGAGTCGCCTCGTCGTGAATTACTGCCTGAAAGAAGGGCAGTTCGGGAAGGTTCCACAAAAGACGTGTGGTGGTCTCTTGTGGAGTAGCCTTGTCGTGAATAGTGCCTGGAAGAATGGCAATTCGGGAGGTTATCACAAGGTAGCCTCGTCGCGAATAGTGCCTGGAAGAATGGCAATTCGGGAGGTTATCACAAAGTTACCTCGTCGCGAACTAGTGCCAGAAAGAATGGAAATTCGGGAGGTGTTTACAAGAGAGTCACAGCTGAAAGCATGTAAGTTGTTGTGATTATGAACGAGGTTCATTGATCGACGTGGGAGAAGATCATGTATGGCAGTCCTGTGTGTGAACACGATGTGTGCCTCGGATCTGGCTCTACGTGGTCTACACGTGACCATCCTGTTAGGATAGGTATCCGCTTGACGTACAAGTGAAAGTGAAGAGTAATGAAACGAGAACGAGTTGAACACAACCGAGAGTTAGAAACCACACGTATTAGGGTTGTGTGTGAGGGTGATGTGTGCAGTGTGCACTTTGTTTTCGTATGCATTATTCCTTACTTACTAAGCATTAGGCTTACGCTTTGTGTTCCGTGGTGTAGGTGTTGACAGGATTATAGGTGAGAGCCTTACGGAAAGCTAGAACTGGAACGCAGTTGGTGATGTACGGGCATGCCGGTGTAGGCAGTTGTCGGGGCGTCTCGACCATGGTCTTCGGGGAGTTGTGAGGGATAGTTACTTTTTGGTTATGTTGGTATTTTTGAGGTATTTGGTTGGTGGTTTGGAGATTTTTGTATAGATATTGTTTTCATTTAAAATGAATTGGGGTTTAATATTTTGTCGTTTGGTTTTGTTGACTTAAATGGTGCTTAAGTCTAACTAATTTTTTTTTTTTGATGATGTATTTGAATGTTAAGTATGTAATTTGATTATGTTTATTAAATGAGAATATTAAATTATGCATGTGATTTAATCTCTTGGAAAGGGTATTTTAGTTTTCTAACAATTGTGGTTGAGTGTACGGGGCTAAATAGTATAACAGGGCTGAAAAACTAATAAATAGAGTTATATCCACCGATTGAAGAAGAAAATGTTACATCCACCAATTGAAGAAGAAAAGAGTTGCATCCACCTGTCGCTAAACGACAAAAAGTGAAGTCGCTCAAAGACTACTTCATTCGATAGCAAAACGACAAAATCAAAGTCGTTCGAAGAGCTACATTATCCGATCGCAAAACGACGAAAGCAGAGTCGTTCAAAGAGCTATATCATCCGCCAGCTAAACGACAAAAATGAAGTCGTTCAAAGAACATCATCCGATGGCGTTCAAAGATTTATCATCCGATTGCTAAACGACAAAATGATTCATCATCCGATGGCGTTTAAAGCAACATCATCCGATTGCGTTTAAAGCAACATCATCCGATAGCTTTTTAAAGCAACATCATCCGATGGCATTTAAAGCAACATGATCCAATGGCGTTTAAAGCAACATCATCTGATTGCGGTTCAGCTTGTTAAAGCTACGTCTTGTGAAAGCGGTTCAGTTTGTTAAAGCTACATCATCCGATACCGGTTCAACATTTTAAAGCTGCATCATCCGATACCGGTTCAATATTTTAGAGTCGCATCATCCGATGGCGTTTCAAGGTGCTTCTGCCGATAGTATTTTAAAGTCTTCCACCGGTGATCTTCCGCAAGAATTCAAAATAACCGCGAAGAAACAGTGACCTTGCCTAGAGCTTTAACTTCTTATCATTAATGGCGAAGTACGATAGCAACTTCAGAATGCAACGGCTATCTACTTTGCACGGATGCTGCTCCAACGGTAACAAAGTTTCCACATTCGGATAAGGAGCATTCAATACCTAGAGACGATTGCAGAGAGAGTATTTAAGCCGAGAAGTTAGCTCGAAGGAACAACTTTTGTAAAAATTATTTTACTGAGCCCTAACATGCGAAATTCTCATACTCTGTAATTTTCATCTACTCCTCTCGAATCCTGAACTTGAGATTTAATCTTTGAGGGAGAGTAGTTTGTTCTGATTTTTACAAACTCACTATTCTGTAAAAGGCTATGGATTGTCGCCCATGAATAGCAATCCAGTGTGTAAGAGGCAGTAGATCGAAGCCCGAATTTTTGATCTTGTTTTTTCTCGTGAGGAGAAGGTTAAGAATCTTCAAGGGGGAGCCTTGGAGCGTGGACGTAGGCAAGCTTGGCCGAACCACGTTAAAAACTGTGGTGTCAACTTTCTCTCTCTCTCATATTTACTGTTTGCTTATTTGCTGTGTTCTAACCAGTAAGTAACAAGAGAGAAATTGAATAGCTTAATAAATTAAGTTTAAAAGTCTAATTCACCCCATCCCCCTATAAGACAATCTCGATCCTACAATTAGTATCAAAGCGAGGTTAATCTATGATGATCCGAATGTGCACGTATGAGTACGACTGCGGGGCAAACTTCAGGTTGCGGGGCAAACCTCGCGACCTAAGCCGAGTGTAGGCGAATCCCGGACTCGAGTATAGGCGAATCCCGGGTTGTAAAGAGGGGTTCGTCACAATCCCACATTGCTTGGGGAAGTATATGGAAATGAAACATATGTAAAGAGACCATCCCAACATAGCAAGACGCGTTTTGGAGCACAATTGGCAACGGATCCCATAAGAACTCTGAAGTTCAAAGTGCTTCGGCGAGAGCAATTCTAGGTTGGGTGACCTTCTGGGAAGTTCTCGCCAAACAAAGCCGTGAGGGGAGGATATTGAGCTACGGCCCAATCCCCAGAGCGGATAATATCTTGCTGGGATAAGGGGTCATTACAAATGGTATCAAAGCCTGTACCCAACCGAAAATGTGGCCAACGAGGACATTGGGCCCCGAGGGGGGTGATTCTGAGGACCCGAATGTGCACATTGAGTACGACTGCAGGGCAAACCTCGGGTTGCGCGGCAAAACCCCTCGGGGACCTAAGCCGAGTGTAGGCGAATCCCAGACGCGCGTATAGGCGGAATCGGGGTTGTAAAGAGGGGTTCGTCACAATCCCACATTGCTTGGGGAAGTATATGGAAATGAAACATATGTAAAGAGACCATCCCAACATAGCAAGACGCGTTTGGAGCACAATGCACTGGATCCCATAGAACTCTGAAGTCAAAAGTGCTTCGGCGAGAGCAATCTAGGTTGGGTGACCTTCTGGGAAGTTCTCGTCAAACAAGCTGTGAGGGGAGGATATTGAGCTACGGCCCAATCCCCAGAGCGGACAATATCTTGCTGGGATAAGGGGTCAGATAAAATGGGATCAAAGCCTTACCCAACCGAAAATGTGGCCAACGAGGACATTGGGCCCCGAGGGGGGTGGGGATATGATGACCCCGAATGTGGCACATATGCGTACGACGCCAGGCAAACCTCGGGTTGCGCCGGCAAACCTCGGGACCTAAGCCGAGTGTAGGCGAATCCCAGACTAGAGTATAGGCGAATGCGGGTTGTAAAGAGGGGGTCGTCACATTCCCACATTGCTTGGGGAAGTATATGGAAATGAAACATATGTAAAGAGACCCTCTCAACATAGCAAGACGCGTTTTGGAGCACAATTGGCAATGGATCCCATAAGAACTCCGAAGTTAAAAGTGCTTCGGCGAGAGCAATTCCAGGTTGGGTGACCTTCTGGGAAGTTCTCGTCAAACAAAGCTGTGAGGGGAGGATATTGAGCTACGGTCTAATCCCCAGAGCGGACAATATCTTGCTGGGATAAGGGGTCGTTACATAATCATTGTCTTAGTTGATAAATACACTGTGATATTTATTTATTATGGCTTTGAACACACACGTAGAAGGTCAGGCAATTACCAGGCCACATTTGTTTGACGGCAATGATTATGTTTACTGGAAGGCAAGAACGAGAATATTCATTCAAGCCATGGACTATGACTTATGGAACATTATCGAGAATAGTTCATTTAAAGCCATGAAAACTGAAAATGGCAATAGAATTCCTAAGGAATCTTCTGAATTAACTGAGTCCGATAAGAGGAACGTAAGCTTAAATTCCAAAGCCATAAACACCCTATACTGTGCTTTAAACCGTGATAATTCAATAGAGTTCAAGGGTGTGATAGTGCTCAAGAGATATGGCACTTACTGAAAATTACTCACGAGGGAACAAATCAGGTTAAAGAAAATAAACTCAGCATGCTTGTACACGAGTATGAATTGTTTTCAATAGAAAAGGATGAATCCATCTCCTCTATGTTTACTCGTTTTACTAACATAACTAATGGTTTGAAAGTTCTTGGTAAGACATATTCAGGTGAAGAAATTGTTAGAAAGATTCTTCGTGTTTACCAAGAGCCTGGTAACCCAAATTGACAGCCATCCAGGAGGCTAAAGATCTCAAAGCAATGAAGCTTGAATAGCTCATGGGTTCACTCATGATGCATGAGATAACCATGAGAGCTAATGAAAAGGAAGATCTCAAGGAAAAGGAGATCTCCAAGAGAAAGGACATTGCTCTTAAAGCATCCTCCAGCAAACAAGAAGAGTCAGAAGAAGAAGAAGATGATGAGGATATTGCCCTCATTACAAGGAGGTTCAACAAATTCCTACAGAGAAAAAGAATGCAAGGAAGGAGATTTCCAAAGGTTGAGAAATCTCAAACAGAGAAGGAAATCACATGCTTCGGGTGTGGAAAGCCGGGTCACATGAAGGCAGACTGTCCACAAGCAAAGAAGAATCCCAAGAAGTTTAAGAAGAAGGCTATGAAGGCTACTTGGGATGACAGTGAAGGTGACACCTCTTCTTCAGAAGATGAGGAAGTGGCAAATCTATGCTTCATGGCCAAGGAGGATGAGGTTAGTCATTCTTCGAGTGATAGCGAGAGTGATAATGATGAAGGTAATTTAATTGATGCCTTCAATGATTTAGTAAAACAATATAGCATGTTAAAGGCCAAGTACAATTCGTTGAAAAGAGAAAATGCAAGCATAGTTGAAAAGCATGCCAAGGAAACTATTCTGCATGAAAAGGAAGTTACTAAACTTAAGAAGAAAAATGAGTCTTTGAATAAACTTGTTCTTTGGTTCTCAAATGGTAGAAAGAACTTAACATTGCTGATAGGAAATCATAGAGCTACTCATGATAAAGCAGGTTTAGGCTATGATAAGTTCAATAAAAGGAAAGCTTTTAAGAATTTCTTTGTTAAACCGTCTACTTGCCATGCTTGTAATGAAGTAGGACATAAGTCCTTTGTATGTCCTTTGAAAACAAACAATATGAAAGCTGGTAGTAAAATACAATGGGTTCTGAAGGGAACCAGACCTAACTCTAGGACCCAAAAGGTTTGGGTACCAAGGAAGACAACTTGATCTTCTGTTTTGCAGGTTGAGTGCTCTCCTGGAAAGAACCAGTGGTACCTCGACGGTGGTTGCTCGAGGCATATGACAGGAGGCTCAACCATGTTTGCTGTTGTCAACAAGAAGAAAGGAAGTGTTACTTTTGGTGGAAACCAAAAGGGCAAAATTGTTGGCATCGGCAATATAGGTAACAGTTTTAACCCTATTATTGAAAATGTACTTTTAGTTGAAGGATTAAAGCATAACTTGCTTAGTATTAGCCAATTATGTGATAAAGGATATGAGGTGATCTTCAAATCAAACTCCTGTATAATTAAGGATGCATCAAATGGCAAAACTCTGTTTAATGGCTATAGAAAAGAAAATATTTATATCATTGACTTAGATAATGTTGTTTGCAATGATGAAAAATGTTTTGCTGCTAATTCCTCTAATGATTACTGGACTTGGCATAGGAGATTAGGACACGTAGGGATGGATACCTTAGCTAAGATTACTAAGGATAATTTAGTTAGAGGGATCCCTAAGATATCCTTTGAGAAGGATAAGGTCTGTGAAGCCTGCCAAATTGGTAAGCAGATCAAAAGTTCTTTTGAATCAAAGAATGCAATCTCTACTTCTAAGCCTCTCCAACTCCTTCACATGGACCTTTTCGGTCCTTCTAATATAGCCAATTTAGGAGGTAAATTCTATGCTTTTGTCATTGTTGACGATTTTTCTAGATTTACTTGGGTTTATTTTCTGAAGTCAAAGGATGAAACATTTGATATTTTCTATAGTTTTAGGAAAAGAGTTCAAAATGAAAAGGAACTCACCACTGTTGCTATTCGTAGTGATCATGGTGGAGAATTTGAGAATGAAAAATTTGAGCTCTTGTGTCTCAAGTATGGAATTGAGCACAATTTTTCCTCCCCTATAACCCCTCAGCAAAATGGTGTTGTTGAGAGGAAATATAGGTCACTCCAAGAGCTAGCACGGAC
Organism: Begonia masoniana; assembly: GCA_022432975.1. Lineage (NCBI taxonomy): Eukaryota > Viridiplantae > Streptophyta > Magnoliopsida > Cucurbitales > Begoniaceae > Begonia > Begonia masoniana. The sequence goes on along the minus strand of CM039505.1, from coordinate 20,734,988 downwards.
TATGCTCAATGAGATTTCCCTTCCTAAGTATTTCTGGGCTGAAAACAGCTTGTTATGTGCTTAATCGGGTCTCTATAAGACCTATTCTAGAGAAAACTCCCTATGAGCTTTGGAATGGTAAAACTCCTTCTGTTAAGTACTTTAGAGCCTTTGGTTGTAAGTGCTTCATTCTGAACACTAAGGATAACTTAGGAAAGTTCGATTCCAAATCTGATCTTGGAATTTTTCTGGGTTATTCTATTTCCAGTAAAGCATATAGGGTTTTCAATAGGAGAACTCTGGTTGTTGAGGAATCTGTTCATGTTAACTTTGATGAGTCCCCTCAACTCACAATCAATGTGGATGAGGATGACTCTTTAGAAAAGCATCTAGATTCCCTCTCTTTAGACAAGCCTACTGATCCTCATCTAGGTGATAAATCCTTAGAACCCTCTTCAAATTCTTTAGAAATTGTTCCTATGAAGGATGAAATTCCTGCTCTTCCTAGGGATTGGAAGTATGTCAAAGATCATCTATTAGATGAAGTCTTAGGAGATCCTTCCATAGGTGTAAAGACTAGATCCTCTCTTAAGAACCTCTGTGCCAATGTGGCATTCATTTCTCAAGTAGAGCCTAAGAAATTTGAAGAGGTCGAGAATGATGAAAATTGGATTATGGCTATGCAGGAAGAATTAAATCAATTTGAAAGGAGCAAGGTATGGGAACTTGTTCCACGGCCTAAGGATCATCCCATTATTGGAACAAAATGGGTCTACAAGAATAAATTAGATGAAAATGGGATTGTAGTTAGAAATAAGGCTAGACTAGTTGCTAAGGGATACTCCCAAGAAGAAGGTATTGACTTTGAGGAATCCTTTGCCCTTGTAGCTAGACTAGAATCAATCAGAATGCTCGTAGCTTCTGCATGCTACAGAAACTTCACACTCTTTCAAATGGATGTAAAGAGTGCATTCTTAAATGGATACATCACAGAAGAAGTTTATGTAGAGCAACCCTTAGGTTTTGAAGCCTTTGATAAACTTGAACATGTATACAAACTAAGGAAAGCTCTTTATGGACTTAAGCAGGCTCCTAGGGCTTGGTATGATAGATTGATGAATTTCCTTGAGGAAAGAAATTTCAAGAAGGGTAACACCGATTCAACTCTATTTACTATGCAAAAGGATGAAGACATTCTGTTAGTTCAGATCTATGTCGATGACATTATATTTGGATCAACTAATGTCACAATGTGTAATGAATTTTCCTCCCTCATGCAAAGTGAATTTGAAATGAGTATGATGGGGGAGTTAAAATTCTTCTTAGGATTCAAGATCTGTCAATCTCCTGATGGAATTTTCTTCTGTCAAGAAAAATACATCAAGGAACTCTTAAAGAAATTTGGTTTAGAATCTGTTAAATCTTCTAGAACTCCCATGAGTACCACAACCAAACTGGACAAAGATGAAAATGGAATAAATGTGGACATTAAGAAATATCGTGGTATGATTGGTTCATTATTATATGTGACTGCTAGTAGGCCAGATATTCTATTTAGTGTTTGCCTTTGTGATAGATTTCAAGTTACCCCTAAGGAGTCTCATTTTACTGCTGTCAAAAGAATTTTCAAATATTTAAGTGGGACATCTGACTTAGGATTATGGTATCCTAAAGGTACTTCTTTCGATTTAGTTGGATACTCTGATTCTGATTATGCTGGAAGTCTAGTTGATAGGAAAAGCACTAGTGACACTTGTCAGTTCTTAGGAGAATCTCTAGTGTCTTGGTATTCTAAGAAACAAAACTCTGTTGCATTGTCAACTGCTGAAAGTGAATATATCGCTGCTGGCAGTTGTTGTGCACAAATGCTTTGGATGAAACATACTCTAGAAGATTATAATCTGTTTTATAATAGGATTCCTATTCGGTGTGACAACACCTGTGCTATCAATATTTCCAAGAATCCAATTCAGATCTCTAGAACCAAACATATCAAAGTTAGGTATCACTTCATCCAAGATCATGTTCAAAGAGGTGATATTTATTTAGAATTTGTCAATTCAGTTAATCAATTGGTTAATATCTTCACAAAACCTTTGGATCAGAAAACCTTCTGTAGTATAAGAATAAGATTAGGCATCATTAGGTGAGAGAAAAGTTAAGGTTCTTTCCTTATTAAATCAATTTGAAAGGAGCAAGGTATAGAAACTTGTTCCACGGCCTAAGGATGTAACATCCCTAAAACTGTAACCATTTCCCGTAATATTATTATTATTTTTTTTATCCCAATAAACTTTAGGCTTAACATTTAAGCGGAATTATAACTTGTTAAATCGAAATCGAAGTTCGTTTGGTAATTCGTTTAAAACAAATACTAAAATGATTGAAATTAAAACAATTTAAAACAATTAAATAATTGAAATAAAAACATAAAATCCGCCGAGGGACAGAAGGGGAATTTCCCCCCCAAATTGGAGGGACACTCGGTCGCCAAATAATAGGCGACCGGGCGCCTCCCACATGGCCGCACGGTCGGCCATTGCTTGGCCGATCGTGCGCCCCACTTTCTTGGTCCCCCGCTCGAACGCGACTCTTCCTGCACCCGATCGCTGAACTCTCTGGAAAACCAGAGAGTTTCACATTCCAACGCCACTTCTTGGGCGTTCGAATGCCTCCCCTCTTTCTTCCTTCTTCTTTGCTTTCACGTACCATTACACTTAACACCACCCATTCACAATTGCACTAACACGCATACGTTCCAACATATACATTTCAACTCTCGTTCAAAACCACGACTCGAAACACGTTCAAAACATAGCCTATTTTCATGAAAATAAAACGCGTGGATATGTTTAAACTCTAAACAAATCCTTCCTGTTTTGAAATCAACAAAAGGTTATAAGCAGTTCCAAAATACATTCAATGAAAGACTTTCCAAACAATTATCAAATCCAGTTTCCAAAACATTTCAAAACGTTTTGTGAACAACTCAAAACATAACCTATCCACTACCAGAACCAAGCACCCTAAAATTTCTATACAATTTAACTAAAAACATCCTGATAGTCCTCAAAATACATACACATCCCCCACGGTCAAAATGCACTGAATGCTCAGCACACTCCCACGGGCCATTCTCCATTAACTGCATCATACATCAGGAGGAGGAACGTCGTCCTCACCTGGCTCAATGTCACCTATCACGTCACCTACACCATACAGACATCTATGAGATAATGAAATCTCCGTAAGCTTCGTAAATGCAGATGCATCCGTGCGTATGCCATTCAGAAAACATGCAGATTACAGATTCAGATTCAGATACAGAAACAGATACAATTTCAGATTCATTACGTCGCAGACAGATTGTCACCGAGATCGCAACCCACTAACCGGAGAGAGCTCATCCAGCGGTCGGACTACTATTTCCGCTAGAGGAGGGGGGTACACGATTATAACACGTACAGCCGTGCCTGAGCCCCACCTCGCGTGACCAGATACAGATTACGTTTATTCATTACAGAGGTTCATTCGTTTTCTTAAAACACGAGCAGAAATTCATTTTCATGACATTTGAAACACGTGATGCATGAACAGATATGAGCATAATATAACTGTATAATAAACAAGCACATGTATACCATCCAGACCGAAACAGAATAACCTATAACAATTGTAAACCTAACTACCCAACCAAAACGGCTTAAAACAAACAATCCATTAAGATCCTCGACGCTACATCGAAGTACGGTGTAGACCAATCGGTCAGAGTAAGTCACGAGGACTTACCTTGAGCGCGCTGAACTTCGAACTCTGTCCACGAGAGTCGTTTGTCTGAGGAAAAACACAACATCGACATTAAAACCAGTTTAAGCTACTAAACGTCCAATTCAACAAAACCTTAACTAAAGAAATTTCCTAAAGCTTTAATCCAATTCATTGAGCTATACTATCGAGCGATTTACGAGCAATCTATGCTCGGCACCTCAATTCCCAATTTACGAGTTTTTCCCCTAAAATCTCAAAATTTCACAAATTCTAACATTCGTCCAAAATCAATTAAATTCGTCTAATAACGTCCAATACATTTACTATATCCTTAATTACGGCAAACCTATCCATTTCGGACTATAAATCGCGATTTTAAAACAAAACCTAACGAAACCCTAATTGTTCAAACTCCGTAAAACTCGAAATAAATGTTCTAAAACTATAGATCCATACCTAGAGCGTCGATTGGAGGAGAAAACGCTAAGAAAACGGAACGATTGGAGGAGAAAGGGAGGTCGGAATGTTGAGAATCGCCAACGACAGAGAGGAGGCCGAGAGAAAAAGAAAAGGAAAAGCATCTGGAAAAACTGAAGTGTCGAGGGAGGAAGAGAAAGTTTATTTTAATTAAAATTTGACTCGACGAATTACCATTTCGCCCTTCTGTTGTTTTTATATTCGTTTCGTCCTTCATTTCCTTAATTGACTAGCTATTCGGTTTCACCAAATCTCCTTATTTCACCAATAGGTCCAACTCATTATTTAGGATTTATTAAAACTATCCGTTCGCAATTCGGACCTCGTTTGCTATTTTTACTAGAACGTCCTTTATATTACGAGAAACCTAATTACTCGGAATATAACGTTCTTACTCCAAAAAATCCCGTAAATTTCTAAAATTCCTATTAATCGTTAGGATCGAAATGACGCCTTCTTTTCGTAAAATGGATCTGATTTGACGTATTTACGAAAATGCCAACATATATATTATAATATAAAATCCGTACAAGCCGGATATTACATTCCACCCTTCTTATTTAGAATTTTGTCCACAAAATTAAATCATACAAACAAATCAGGATATTTAGTCATCATATCCTGTTGTCGCTCCCAAGTCGCCTTTTCCACCTCGTGGTTCCGCCATACGACTTTGACTAGCGGAATCTCCTTATTGCGTAAGACTTTAATGGAAGACTCCAAAATATGTACCGGCCTCTCCTCGTAAGTCAAGGTAGGTTGTACCTCGATCTCTGTAGTCTCTACGGCATGTGAAGGATCACGCAAGCACTTCCGAAGCATGGATACGTGGAATACGTCGTGGATACCCCCATAGAAGTCGGAAGCTGTAGTTTGTACGCCAACTTCCCGATCCTCTTCAGAATAGGAAAGGGCCCCACATAACGAGGGTTTAACTTGCCCCTCCTTCCAAATCTCGCAACACCTTTGAACGGAGAAACTTTAAGATAAACTTCGTCACCGTCCTCGAACTCTAGCTCTCTCCGTCTCGTGTCAGCGTAGCTCTTCTGTCTGCTCTGAGCTACCTCAATACGCTGTCGAATAATGCCAATCTTCTCTGCCGTTTGTTGTAGAATCTCCGGACCAATGACGCTGGCCTCGCCAACCTCGTCCCAATATAACGGAGACCTACACTTTCAACCATACAAAGCCTCATACGGTGTCATGCCAATGGTAGCCTGGAAGCTGTTGTTGTACGAGAACTCAATCAGCGGCAAATATTGGCTCCACGAGCCCTGAAACTCCAGCACACAAGCTCTGAGCATATTCTCAAGAATCTGATTCATCCTCTTTGTCTGACCATCAGTCTGAGGATGAAATGCTGTGCTGAAATTAAGCTGAGTCCCCATAGCTTTGTGCAGACACTTCCAGAACTTCGAAGTAAATCTCGGATCACGATCTGAGACAATGGAAACTGGCACTCCATGCAGTCTAACAATCTCCTGCACGTAAAGCTCGGCAAGCTGATCCATAGAAGAAGTCATTTTCACAGATAAGAAATGGGCCGACTTCGTCAATCGGTCCACGATCACCCAAACACCATCATGGCCCTTTGTCGTCCTCGGGAGCCCCACAATAAAATCCATGGAGATCTGCTCCATTTCCACTCCGGAATCGGCAGTGGTAATAATGTTCCGGCCGGTCTCTGGTGCTCTGCTTTCACCTGTTGACACACTAAACAGGTCTCAACGTACTTGGCAACCTCTCGCTTCATGTTCGGCCACCAGAAATGTTGCTTTAAGTCCCGGTACATCTTAGTACTTCTCGGGTGCACAGAATACGCCGAAGAATGTGCCTCGGCCAATATCTCCTTCTTCAGGTCCTCGTCGTTAGGCACGTACCACCTATGCCTAAACTTCAGAATACCATCATCTGATCAATGAAAATCTGACGAGTCTCCCAATGTCATGCTGGATCGAAGCTCCTCACACTCAGTATCCTTCTGCTGAGCCTCATGTATCCGATCCAGAATAGTCGGCATGAGAGAAATGTTGGTGAGCATACTGGACAACTCTGCCACTATCTCAACGTCGAACCTCTCAATCTCAGACCACAGCGTAACTGACATCGCTGCTAATGAAGGCTGACTCGCAGAAGGCACTCTACTCAAGGCATCAGCAACCTTGTTCGCCTTTTCTGGGTGGTACTTAATATCAAAATCGTAATCTTTGACGAACTCAAGCCACCTCTTCTGACGCATATTCAGCTCCTTCTGCGTAAATAGATACTTCAAGCTCTTGTGGTCGGAAAATATCTCGCACTGCTGCCCATATAAATAATGCCTCCATATCTTCAGTGCGAAGACCACATCTGCCAACTCAAGGTCGTGCGTAGGGTAGTTCTGCTCGTACAGCTTCAGCTGCCGATAAGCATATGCAATAACTCTTCCCTCCTGATCAATACACAGCCGAGTCCCACTCCAGACGCGTCACAATAAATACTGAACTTGTCACCTTCAATAGGTAGCGACAGTACTGGAGCGGTGGTCAATCTTTGCTTTAACTCCATAAAACTATCATCACAAGCAGACGACCATATAAACCTCTCGTTCTTCCGAGTCAGTCGTGAAAGAGGAAGTGCGATCTTCGAGAATCCCTCAATAAACTTCCGGTAATAACCGGCTAACCCGAGAAATCTGCGCACCTATCGTACGTTCTTCGGCTGTGGCCAATCTCTGACCGCCTGAATTTTGGTCGGATCCACAGAAACACCTTCCTGTGATATGATATAGCCAAGGAAACTGACCCGATCCAACCAAAATTCTCATTTGGAGAACTTCGGATAGAACTGATGCTGACATAGGGTCCTCAAGACTATCCTCAAATGCTCCTCGTGTTCTTCCTTCGTCTTAGAGTAGATCAGAATGTCGTCGATGAAAACCACCACGAACTTGTCCAGATACTCCTTGAAGACACGGTTCATCAAATCCATAAACGCTGCAGGGGCATTAGTAAGTCCAAAAGACATGACAAGGAACTCATAATGCCCATACCTCGTTTGAAATGCCGTCTTCGGTATATCATCCTTCCGGACCTTCAGTTGATTGTAACCCGAGCGTAGATCAATCCTCAAAAATACTCGGGCACCTTGCAGCTGATCAAATAAATCATCAATTCGGGGCAGTGGATACTTATTCTTCACTGTAAGTTTATTCAGTTCTCTGTAATCGATGCACATCCTGAGGGTCCCGTCTTTCTTTTTAACAAACAGAATGGGTGCACCCCAGGGTGAAACACTGGGTCGAATAAAACCCTTCTCTAACAACTCGTCAAGCTGAGTCCTCAGTTCCCTCAACTCAGCTGGTGCCAACCGATACGGGTTCTTAAACCTCGGCGCGGAGTTTGGATAGACATCAATAGTGAATTTGATCTCCCGGTCTAGTGGTAACCCGGGAAGATCATCAAGAAAGATCCCAGAGAACTCTCTGACAATAGGAATGTCGCTCGGCTTTTCTCCGCTGAGCAAGTGACAATCAAATACAGAGGCCAAATAAACAGAGTACGCACCATTAAACTGCTCGTTGACCTTCAGGGAATAAGAAATAGGCGAGCTACTCAATCGGTTCATCGCCCGATAAGAAAACTCGGCTTTACCCGGGGGTCGGAAGGTCACAATCCCGGATCGACAATTGATGGTGGTGAAGTGCTGTGACAGCCAGTCCATCCCTAAGATCAGATCATAGTGTTCTATGCCCATAACAATAAGGCGAGCATAGAGGGTACTGTCCCCAATCGAGATAATATTGCCCTGGACAACATAACTTGACTGCATACGCTCTCCCAAAGGTAGCATCACACTATATTCGCATTCTGCTAATTCAGGCGCAAGCTTCAGTCTAGACACACAAGCAGTGGAAACAAAAGAGTGCGTAGCCCCCGTGTCTAACAAAGAAAATACAGCTACGCCCATAATCAATATAGTACCTGCTATCACGGCAGACTGATCATCGTCATCAACATCTCCAGGCTCAAAAAATGCGAAGATCCTCCGCATAACTCTCCTCTGATCTCCGCCTAACTGATCTCGGCCCTGCTTCGGACAATCTCTGACGAAGTGACCGATATCCCCACATCTATAACATTTATTTGTGCCCACTCGGCACTCGCCACTATGCTCCTTTTGGCACTTTGGGCACCACAGCCTCCTGTACTTGCTTCCCCTTGCCCCGATCATTACCTCCCTCAAGAGGTCTCTTCACACCCCTCTGCTGCTGCTGGGGCTGTACTCTAGGCTGCCATCCTCGGTTCTGTGACTGAGGACGGATCTCTCGGAAGAAGCCCTTTGCTGGCTCCCTCGGTCTAACACAAGTGGCTCTGGCAGCCTCGATATCCAGAGCTCTAGCTGTGATGTCAGAATAGGGCGCATCAATATTACCTGAGACAACAACGTGCATCCAAATCTCCAGATTAAGTCCCTCCATAAACTGGTGCACCTTCTCCTCATTATCGCTAACAAGACGAGGTGCAAATCTGGATAATGCCTCGAACTTCCGAATATAATCAGCAACCGAACCAGTCGCTTCAGCTGCATAAATTCGTTCCTCTTCGCCACTCTCACTGTGCGGCTGAAATATTTATCGAAAAATAAAAACTTGAACCGATCCCAAGTCATAACTGATACATCCGTCGTCGACTTAATCGAGTCCCATTCCCTACCTCTACATAACCTAACATATCCTCCATCACCCGGATCCACTCCTCAGCACGTGTTGGATCTGATGATTGGCCGTCGAATACTGGAGGCCGTAGGCCTTCGAACCTTTGCATACCCTGATTACTTGGAACTACCAGATCCTGAGTCCTCTGGTTCTCTCGATTCACTAAGTCCGCAATTTGTTGTGCTTGCCGGTCCATATGCTGAGACTGGCGATCTATTATTTCTATAAACCGATCTAGCGCATCATCTCTAGGATCCTTTCCTCGAACCATTCTTATAAAAATCCTATAAAATCAAAACAAAAATCCTAAGAAACAAAATCAGATAAAACTATAAACAGACTTACAGTTGATGAAGGATGTCCGCGTAGTGGTTGTGCAGTCGAGCAGTCTACAGAACCGATTTTAAAACCTGGGGGCTCTGATACCATAAATGTAACATCCCTAAAACTGTACCCATTTCCCGTAATATTATTTTTTTTTATCCCAATAAACTTTAGGCTTAACATTTAAGCGGAATTAAAACTTGTTAAATCGAAATCGAAGTTCGTTTGGTAATTCGTTTAAAACAAATACTAAAATAATTGAAATTAAAAAAATTTAAAACAATTAAATAAATGAAATAAAAACATAAAATCCGCCGAGGGACAAAAGGGGAATTTCCCCCCCAAATTGGAGGGGCGCTCGGTCGCCAAATGATAGGCGACCGGGCACCTCCCACATGGCCGCACGGTCGGCCATTGCTTGGCCGATCGTGCGCCCCACTTTCTTGGTCCCCCGCCCGAACGCGACTCTTCCTGCGCCCGATCACTGAACTCTCTGGAAAACCAGAGAGTTTCACATTCCAAAGCCACTTCTTGGGCGTTCAAACGCCTCCCCTCTTTCTTACTTCTTCTTTGCTTTCACGTACCATTACACTTAACACCACCCATTCACAATTGCACTAACACACATACGTTCCAACATATACATTTCAACTCTCGTTCAAAACCACGACTCGAAACACGTTCAAAACATAGCCTATTTTCATGAAAATAAAACGCGTGGATATGTTTAAACTCTAAACAAATCCTTCCTATTTTGAAATCAACAAAAGGTTATAAGCAGTTCCAAAATACATTCAATGAAAGACTTTCCAAACAATTATCAAATCCAGTTTCCAAAACATTTCAAAACGTTTTGTGAACAACTCAAAACATAACCTATCCACTACCAGAACCAAGCACCCTAAAATTTCTATACAATTTAACTAAAAACATCCTGATAGTCCTCAAAATACATACACATCCCCCACGGTAAAAACGCACCGACTGCTCAGCACACTCCCACGGGCCATTCTCCATTAACTGCATCATACATCAGGAGGAGGAACGTTGTCCTCACTTGGCTCAATGTCACCTATCACTTCACCTACACCATACAGACATCTATGAGATAATGAAATCTCAGTAAGCTTCGTAAATGCAGATGCATGCGTGCGTATGCCATTCAGAAAACATGCAGATTACAGATTCATATTCAGATACAGAAACAGATACAGATTCAGATTCATTACGTCGCAGACAGATTGTCACCGAGATCGCAACCCACTAACCGGAGAGAGCTCATCCAGCGGTCTGACTACTCTTTCCAGCTAGAGGAGGGGGGTACACGCTTACAACACGTACAGCCGTGCCTGAGCCCCACCTCACGTGACCAGATACAGATTACGTTTATTCATTACAGAGGTTCATTCGTTTTCTTAAAACACGTGCAGAAATTCATTTTCATGACATTTGAAACAAGTGATGCATGAACAGATATGAGCATAATATAACTATATAATAAACAAGCACATGTATACCATCCAGACCGAAACAGAATAACCTATAACAATTGTAAACCTAACTACCTAACCAAAACGACTTAAAACAAACTAATCCATTAAGATCCTCGACGCTACATCGAAGTACGGTGTAGACCAATCGGTCAGAGTAAGTCACGAGGACTTACCTTGAGCGCGCTGAACTTCGAGCTCTGTCCACGAGAGTCGTTTGTCTGAGGCAAAACACAACATCGACATTAAAACCAGTTTAAGCTACTAAACGTCCAATTGAACAAAACCTTAACTAAAGAAATTTCCTAAAGCTTTAATCCAATTCATTGAGCTATACTATCGAGCGATTTACGAGCAATCTATGCTCGGCACCTCAATTCCCAATTTGCGAGTTTTTCCCCTAAAATCTCAAAATTTCACAAATTCTAACATTCGTCCAAAATCAATTAAATTCGTTCAATAACGTTCAATACATTTACTATATCCTTAATTACAGCAAACCTATCCATTTCGGACTATAAATCGCAATTTTTAAACAAAACTTAACGAAACCCTAATTGTTCAAACTCCGTAAAACTCGAAATAAACGTTGTAAAACTATAGATCCATGCCTAGAGCGTCGATTGGAGGAGAAAATGCAAAGAAAACGGAACGATTGGAGGAGAAAGGGAGGTCGGAATGTTGAGAATCGCAACCGACAGAGAGGAGGCTGAGAGAAAAAGAAAAGGAAAAGCTTCTGGAAAAACTGAAGTGTCGAGGGAGGAAGAGAAAGTTTATTTTAATTAAAATTTGACTCGGCGAATTACCATTTTGCCCTTATATTGTTTTTATATTCGTTTCGTCCTTCATTTTGTTAATTGACTAGCTATTCGGTTTCACCAAATCTCCTTATTTCACCAATATGTCCAACTCATTATTTAGGATTTATTAAAACTGTCCTATTTGCAATTCGGACCTTGTTTGCTATTTTTACTAGAACGTCCTTTATATTACGAGAAACCTAATTACTCGGAATATAACGTTCTTACTCCGAAAAATCCCATAAATTTTCCTAAAATTCCTATTAATCGTTAGGATCAAAATGACGCCTTCTTTTCGTAAAATGGATCTGATTTGATGTATTTATGAAAATGCCAACATATATATTATAATATAAAATCCGTAAAAGCCGGATATGACAAAGGATCATCCCATTATTGGAACAAAATGGGTTTACCAGAATAAATTGGATGAAAATGGGATTGTAGTTAGAAATAAGGCTAGACTAGTTGATAAGGGATACTCCCAAGAAGAAGGTATTGACTTTGAGGAATCCTTTGCCCCTGTAGCTAGACTAGAATTAATCAGAAAGCTCTTAGCTTGTGCATGCTACAGAAACTTCGCACTCTTTCAAATGGATGTAAAGAGTGCATTCTTAAATGAATACATCACAGAAGAAGTTTATGTAGAGCAACCCTTAGGTTTTGAAGCCTTTGATAAACTTGAACATGTATACAAACTAAGGAAAGCTCTTTATGGACTTAAGTAGTCTCCTAGGGCTTGGTATGATAGATTGAAGAATTTCCTTGAGGAAAGAAATTTCAAGAAGGGTAACACCGATTCAACTCTATTTACCATGCAAAAGGATGAAGACATTCTGTTAGTTCATGTAGCACTCGGTTCTATTAAACGAATTTCTATTCTGTTATTTAATAGTAAGTATGTTGTGGAGAAAATTGAGGAAAGTATTAATTAGGTTAATGAGTGACTAAGTCATGGCATAGTGGTAAATTGAGAACTTAAAATAGATAACCTATTTAAGGAAAGAGGCTTTGTGATTAAATGCACTGTAGCCGCCACTCTTTCTTTACTCTCCTCTCTCGATATTCAGCTCAAGCAGCAGAGCTCTCTAGGCGATTCTTCCATCCGATTTTCTCCAAACTAGGTGAGTTCTATTTCAATTCCTTGCTGCATTGGTAACTATCGATGATTTGGGGAGTAGATAAATGTGAGTTTCGAGAATGCTGTGAGCGAACTACTTCGGGTTTTGGTGGTAATCAGAGATGTATAACAAACTAAGCTCCTAAACTAGTTTCTTTAGGCTCTTGGATGGTGTAGAATGATGTTTAGTAAAATCTAATCGAATATCTGTCCATGGTTTTAGGTTGAGTAAGCTCCCAAAGTAGTTTACAACACCGAGCATTTCCAGGAGAGCCAGGTAAGTGAAGTATGCATGTGCCTTCAGGCCTACATCACAAAACAGTAGGATTATGTATTGTGTGAATGAGTTTGTATATCACGCATCATGTTTTTCTTGAAAGATTACGAAAATTAATTTCCATGTAAGGAATGGTAAGGCATGAACTGAATGTGACAGACAAACTATTAAGGGAACTAATCCACCCCTTAACTTATGAAGGGATTTATAACATTGGGAGGATTGATCCCACTCCCAAGGGAACTGAGGGATCAGATCAGATATTAAGGAAATTCATCCGCCCCTTAATCGAGTAGTGGATGTATAACATTGGGAGGATTGATCCCACTCCCAAGGGAACTGAGGGCATCAGACCAATTTATGAATGAATGTGAATGCAAATGAGATGAGAAAGTAAAAATTGCATGTTTAGGAATTTATGTTTCAGCATTTCATTTCATTATTGCTTTACTTACTTAGCATTAGGCTAATAGATGAGTTTTGTGATGTAAGTGTTGAGGATACTGCAGGTGAATCTTCCTGAGTGCACAGATGAATAGAGGAGGTTGGGGGAGTACATTCATGTTTCGGCCGGGTAAACTGATGAAGCGGATTAACTGGTGTCAGTGGATGGGAAAGTCTAGTAAACCATGATTCAATTTGAGTATGTCGAGAGTTCTTATGAAAATGGTAGTTTTAATGTTTTGAAATACCTTTGAAACCTTTCTCATTTTAATACTCTGTTGGCTTTAAAAGTAGTTTCTACCAAATTCTGGAGTAATATACGGATTTAAGTAGTTTTGAATGTTCTTTTGCAAATGTTCAAACTCTTTTGGAAGATAGAGCTTTCCCTGTGTAGAGAGAAAATGCTCGATGAGCTACTATATAAAGTTGTTGTTCTGTTAACTATCAGATGATATCTTCAGTAAAGCCATCGGATGATGTCTTCAGTAAAGTCATCGGATGATGTATTCAGTGGAAGCCATCGGAAGATATGAAGTAGAAAATTTGTCGTTTTGTAACCAGATGATGTCGAGTCTTTTATCCATCGGATGATGAAGGTAAAAGTATTTTGTCGTTTTGCGATCGGCTAAAGTTGGAAGAGTGATTCTTCCGGCTGACGTCATCGGCTGGAGTTGCAAGAGTGATTATTCCGGCTGACGTCATCGACTGAAGTTGGAAGAGTGATTCTTCCGGCTGACGTCATCGGCTGAAGTAGGAAGAGTATTTCTTCCGGCTGACGTCATCGGTGGAAGTCCTCCGTTTTGTTTCTGCCTGTTTTTCGTTGACTCTGATCAGCGGATGATGTCGTGACTTTTATGATCTTCAAGCATTTCATACTTAAGCTTTCATCTCTTCAGGCCGAATTACTTCCCAATATTTTAACAGTTACTTTTAAATTTTTTTACAGTTTGTTTAACTCTATTTTCGTTAAAAAAGAAAAAAATATCCGCTGCTAGTTTTAAAATTTTGAGGCTTTAGTAAATGTCAAAATTTTGATTTTGAGCGAAGTTTTCTTTGAAATTTGTCAAATTTTTCTTAGTCCTGTTCTGTGTTATGTGTAACGAACTGAGTTTAGAAAACTCAGGGCGTTACAGTATGGTATCAGAGACATTCAGTTAAACCGTTCAAAAGATTACTCATCAGTGACAATCGTTGCAGGGGAGTACTCCAACAACTGTAAGTGTTTATGTTAGCTTTAGCTATAAGATGTTTATGCGAGTAGTTAACCCTGTGCAAGAATTTAGTATTATGGCCAGACGCCCAGGGAGGCCTAGAGTACCAAGAGAAATGCCGAATGTGAGAAGTGAAGAGGAGCCTAGTGTGATTAGGCAGCTGACAGATTTAGTACGTCAGCAAACTGATTTAGTGTGCCAACAATCTGATCAGTTGGGTGTGTTGTTGAACCGAGATGTACAAGGAAGTGCTAACTCGAGTTCTAGTGGTGAGCACTCTGGAGACAGATTTCGGAGACTTTAGCCGCTACATTTGATGGGAAGTCAACTAATCCCACTGTTGCTGAAGAGTGGCTCAGAAAGATTGAGAATATGTTTAGGTATGCCAATATTGAGGAAGGAGACAACGTCACTCTGGCAACCTTCCATCTGGCTAGCAAAGCTCAACTCTGGTGGGAGTCGATGAAAACCGACGCTGATACCCTGGCTATGTCATGGACACAATTCAGAGAAGTTTTCTATGAGAAGTATTTCAACAGCACTATTCAAGCCGCTAAAAAGTTGAATTTTTGAGCTTGAAAAAGAAAGGGGTAAGTGGCTGAGTACAACAGACAATTCGAGTCCCTGTAAAGATTTGCCGGACATCTCGTCTATAAGAATGAAGATAAAGTGTTTCAGTTTATGAATGGACTAAAGCCAGAGATTTTTCGAGGAGTCAAGTTTGCTGGCATCAAAGGCTTGTCCTTCAGTGAGTTTGTTTCCACTGCGTTGGAAGTGGAGGATGTGGAAATGAAGTGTACTAGAGCAAGGGAAACCCCACGGAAGTTTATCCAATCACATCAACAGAGTGGAACAAAAAGGCCTAGTGAAAGCCAAAACAGTCAAGGAACGGGAAAGAAGGTACAGGACACCAAGAAGTATCCTCAGTGCCTGAAGTGTCTGAAAAGTCACCTGGGTGAATGTAGGTTCGGATCGGGAAAGTGTTTCAATTGTGAAGAGGTTGGACACTCGTTCAAGGATTACCCAAAGCCCAGGATCATTCGATCTTTTCATTGTAACAAAGTCGGCCATATCAACAGGGACTGCCTAGCCTTGAAGAGTGGCCCTACCAAGGTAAAGCTAAGGATATTCTCCATGATGGAGACGGGCGATGATGAACAGCCTGCCGTGGTATCAGGTACCATATTGATCAACTCTACCCCTGCCTTTACTTTAATAGATTCAGGTGTAACACATTCTTTTATAGCCTCTACATTTGCTGATAAACTAGATGTACAGTTTACCCCCACTGAGCATGTGTTTAACGTAGCATTACCCTCTGGTGAGCGCATGTACTCTAACCAAGTGATACTGGATAGTGTCGTATTAGTGGGAAGCATGAATCTGCCTGCTGACCTCATTATTATGGATATAACAAGATTTGATGTAATCCTAGGAATAGATTGGTTGTTTAAGCATTATGCCACGATCAACTATAGGACTGGAATAGTTAGTTTCCAACCCCCTGGTAGTTTGAAACATACCTTTCAAGCTTCAAAGAAAAGTAAGAAAATGTCTGTGATGACTTCTATTAACACTAGACCTTCCCCATATGCAGAGTACTTGTGCTTCTTAGCTAGCGTTTTAGACACACTGTACGTAGAAAAAGCAAATCCTCAAAATGTCTTAATTGTCCAAGACTTTCCTGAAGTATTTTTAGATGACCTTCCAGGATTACCACAAGATAGGGAAATCGAATTTGTTGTAGATGTTTACCCCGGTGCCGAGCCTGTGTCTAAAAATCCATATAGGTTAGCACCAACAGAACTTAAGGAGTTAAAGAAACAGTTGGAGGATTTATTGGAGAAAGGGTTCATACGCCCAAGCTTTTCACCGTAGGGTGCACCCGTCCTTTTTGTCAAAAAGAAAGACGGATCAATGCGTATGTGCATTGATTAAGGGATTTGAACAAGTTAACTGTCAAGAACAAATATCCACTGCCTAGAATCGATGATTTATTTGACCAGCTTAATGGTGCACGTGTTTTCTCTAAGATTGACCTTAGGTCCGGTTATTACCAACAGAAAGTCAAATCTGAGGATATCCCTAAGACAGCCTTTCGCACAAGGTATGGACATTACGAGTTCTTGGTAATGTCTTTTGGATTGACAAATGCACCAACAGCCTTTATGGATCTTATGAATAGAGTGTTTCATGAATATTTAGATAAATTTGTTATAGTGTTTATTGATGATATCCTAATCTACTCGCGTACTAAAGACGAGCACGCAAGACATTTGAGTTTGGTGTTAGGAGTACTTAAACAGCACCAACTTTATGTCAAGTTTTCCAAGTGTGAGTTTTGGTTGGACAGAGTTCACTTTCTTGGTCATGTGATCTCCAGAGATGGGATATCTGTCGACTCAGCCAAAGTTCAAGCAGTTAAGGAGTGACTCCAACTGAAGAATGCTACTGATATTAGTAGTTTTCTTGGACTTGGAGGGTACTATAGAAAGTTCATTGAAGGATTTTCGAAGATTGCTACACCCCTTACTAAGTTAACAAGGAAAAATGTGAAGTATATATGGACTGATGAATGTGAGCATAGTTTTCAGACCTTGAAACAGAAATTGACCGATGCCCCAATATTAACCCTTCCAATTGAAAATGGTAAATTTAGCATTTATTGTGACGCTTACAAAATTGGTCTTGGATGTGTGTTGTTGCAAAACGGTAAGGTAATAGCTTATGCCTTTAGACAGTTGAAAGTACATGAGAAGAATTACCCCACACATGACTTAGAAATAGCTGCAGTGGTGTTCGCACTTAAGATTTGGAGGCATTACTTGTATGGACAACCTTGTGAGATATTTTATGATCACAAGAGCCTGAAGTATATTTTCACACAGAAAGAATTGAACATGAGGCAGCGTCGATGGTTGGAATTTTTAAAAGATTATGATTTTGAGATTAAATACCATCCCGGCAAAGCAAATGTTGTGGCTGATGCCTTGAGTAGAGTGGCAACACCAACCCCAACTAAGGTTTTCAACATGCCATTAGCCTTAGAGTCAGAATTCCAAAGGTTTAATTTAGAAGCAGTATCCAGTGTATCGGCTATACTTTCAGCCATAACCTTAAAGCTTACCATTTTGGAGAAAATAAAGGAGGCTCAGACGAATGATGACGAATGTAACAAGTATAAGTTAAGCATGAATTCTACGGATAAAACAGATTTTAACTATTCTGCTGATGGAATCCTTAAGTTTAGAAATAGATGGTTTGTCCCTGCCGTTAAAAGACTTCGTGATGAGATTCTTTCTAAAGCACACTCTTCCACGTTCTCTGTTCACCCCTGGGAGTACAAAGATGTACAAGGATCTTAAACAGCATTATTGGTGGCCAGGTATGAAACGAAGTGTGGCAGATTATGTAGGATCATATTTGTGTTGTCAGCAGGTTAAAGCTGACATCAGAGACCTGCTGGAAGGTTACAACATTTACCAGTTCCCGAATGGAAATGGGAGCAAATAACGATGGATTTTGTGGTAGGATTGCCTAGAACGACTAAAGGACATGATGCAATTTGGGTGATAGTTGACCGTCTAACCAAATCAGCTCATTTCCTACCAATAAAGGTGACTTACTCGATGGATCAACTTGCCGAATTGTATGTGCAAGAAATTGTTAAGGTTGCATGGAGTTCCAGGTACCATAGTTTCAGACCGAGATTCTAGATTTACATCTAAGTTTTGAAAAAGTTTGCACAAGGCTATGGGTACACAGCTCAATTTTAACACAGCCTTTTACCCTCAAACAGATGGACAGTCCAAAAGAACCATCTAAACATTAGAGGATATCCTTCGTGCATGCATATTGGATTTTCAAGGTTCTTGGAGCAAGTACCTATCCTTAGTAGAATTCTCTTATAATAACAGTTTTCAGGCAACTGTCAGTATGGCACCGTATGAAGCACTGTATGGACGAAAGTGCAGATCTCCTTTGTACTGGGATGAAGTTGGTGAAGCACAGTTGCTTGGTCCTGACATTGTGCAACAAACTGTTGAGAAGGTTGCCCTCATCTGCCAGAGGATCTTAACAGCTCAAAGCCGGCAGAAAAGTTATGCCGACAAAAGACGCAGGGAACTAGAGTTTGAAGTAGGTGATGAAGTTTTCCTCAAGGTATCACCATTTAAAGGAGTTGTGAGATTCAGGAAGAGAGGCAAGTTGAACCCCAGATTTATTGGACCATTCACTATTCTGGAGAGAGTTGGGAGAGCAACCTATCAGTTGCAGCTACCGACTTCTATGGAGGGGATACACAGAGTGTTCTATGTTTCTATGTTGAAGAAGTCCATAAGGGATCCATATCAAGTTGTGAAGCAACAGGACATTGAAGTTCATCATACCCTTACCTATGAGGAGAAACCAGTAAGGATCCTGGACTATGCAGTGAATGTGTTGCGCAACAAAGAGGTTCCTTTAGTGAAAGTCTTGTGGCATAACCAGAACATAGAGGAGACAACCTGGGAACGTCAGCAAGACATGATGGACCAATATCCAGAACTGTTCAGGTACTAAATTTTGGAGACAAAATTCTTTTAAGGAGGGTAGATTGTAGCACTCGGTTCTATTAAACCAATTTCTATTCTGTTATTTAATAGAAAACATGTTGTGGAGAAAATTGATGAAAGTATTAATTAGGTTAATGACTGACTAAGTAAGGGCATAATGGTAAATTGAGAACTTAAAATAGATAACCTATTTAAGGAAAGAGGCTTTGTGATTAAATGCACTGTAGCCACCACTCTTTCCTTACTCTCCTCTCTCGGTATTCAGCTCAAGCAGTAGAGCTCTCTAGGCGATTCTTCCATCCAATTTTCTCCAAACTAGGTGAGTTCTATTTCAATTTCTTGCTGCATTGGTAACTATCGATGATTTGGGGAGTGGATAAATGTGAGTTTCGAGAATGCTGTGAGAAAACTAGTTTGGGTTTTGGTGGTAATCGGAGATGTATAACAAACTAAGCTCCTAAACTAGTTTCCTTGGGCTTCTGGATGGTGTAGAATGAGGTTTAGTAAAATTTAATCGAATATCTGTCCATGGTTTTAGGTTGAGTAAGCTCCCAAAGTAGTTTACAACACCGAGCATTTCCAGGAGAGCCAGGTAAGTGAAGTATGCATGTGCCTTCAGACCTACATCACAAAATAGTAGGATTATGTATTGTGTGAATGAGTTTGTATGTCATGCATCATGTTTTTCTTGAAAGATTACGAAAATGAATTTCCATGTAAGGAATGGTAAGGCATGAACTGAATGTGACAGACAAACTATTAAGGGAACTAATCCATCCCTTAACTTATGAAGGGGTTTATAACATTGGGAGGATTGATCCCACTCCCAAGGGAACTGAGGGATCAGATCAGCTATTAAGGAAATTCATCCGCCCCTTAATCGAGTAATGGATGTATAACATTGGGAGGATTGATCCCACTTCCAAGGGAACCGAGGGATCAGACCAGTTTATGAATGAATGTGGATGCAACTGAGATGAGAAAGTAGAAATTGCATGTTTAGGAATTTATGTTTCAGCATTTCATTTCATTATTGCTTTTCTTACTTAGCATTAGGCTAATAGATGAGTTTTGTGATGTAGGTGTTGAGGATACCGTAGGTGAATCTTCCTGAGTGCACAGATGAATAGAGGCAGTTGGGGGAGTACATTAATGTTTCAGCCTGGTAAACTGATGAGGCGGATTAACTGGTGTTAGTGGATGAGAAAGTCTAGTGAACCATGATTCAATTTGAGTATGTCGAGAGTTCTTATGAAAATGGTAGTTTTAATGTTTTGAAATACATTTGAGACCTTTCTGATTTTAATACTCTGTTGGCTTTAAAAGTAGTTTCTACCAAATTCTAGAGTAATATACGGATTTAAGTAGTTTTGAATGTTCTTTTGCAAATGCTCAAACTCTTTTGGTAGACAGAGCTTTCCCTGTGTAGAGAGAAAATGCTCGATGAGCTACTATATAAAGTTGTTGTTCTATTGACTATCAGATGATGTCTTCAGTAAAGCCATCGGATGATGTCTTCAGTAAAGTCATCGGATGATGTATTCAGTGGAAGCCATCGGAAGATATAAGTAAAAAATTTGTCGTTTTGTAACCGGATGATGTCGAGTATTTTATCAATCGGATGATGAAGGTAAAAGTCTTTTGTCGTTTTGCGATCGGCTAAGTTGGAAGAGTTATTCTTCCGGCTGACGTCATCGACTGCAGTTGGAAGAGTTATTCTTCTGGCTGATGTCATCGGCTGGAGTTGGAAGAGTGATTCTTCCAGCTGACGTCATCGATTGAAGTTGGAAGAGTGATTCTTCTGCCTGACATCATCGGCTGAAGTAGGAAGAGTATTTCTTCCGGCTGACGTCATCGGTGGAAGTCCTCCGTTTTGTTTCTGCCCGTTTTTCGTTGACTCTGATCAGCGGATGATGTCGTTGACTTTTATGATCTTCAAGCATTTCATACTTAAGCTTTCATCTCTTCTGGCCAAATTACTTCCCAATATTTTAACCGATTCTTTTAAAATTGTTTTATAGTTTGTTTAACTCTATTTTCGTTAAAAAAGAAAAAAATCTCCGCTGCTAGTTTTAAAATTTTGAGGCTTTAGCAAATGTCAAAATTTTGATTTTGAGCAAAGTTTTCTTTGAAATTTGTCAAATTTTTCTTAGTCCTGTTCTGTGTTATGTGTAACGAACTGAGTTTAGAAAACTCGGGGTGTTACAGTTCAGATCTATGTCGATGACATTATATTTGGATCAACTAATATCACAATGTGTAATGAATTTTCCTCCCACATGCAAAGTGAATTTGAAATGAGTATGATGGGGGAGTTAAAATTCTTCTTAAGATTCCAGATCTGTCAATCTCCTGATGACATTTTCTTCTGTCAAGAAAAATACATCAAGGAACTCTTAAAGAAATTTGGTTTAGAATCTGTTAAATCTTCTAGAACTCCCATGATTACCACAACCAAACTGGACAAAGATGAAAATGGAATAAATGTGGACATTAAGAAATATCGTGGTATGATTGGTTCATTATTATATCTGACTGCTAGTAGGCCAGATATTCTATTTAGTGTTTGCCTTTGTGCTAGATTTCAAGCTGCCCCTAAGGAGTCTAATTTTACTGCTGTCAAAAGAATTTTCAAATATTTAAGTGGGACATCTGACTTAGGATTATGGTATCCTAAAGGTACTTCTTTCGATTTAGTTGGATACTCTGATTCTGATTATGCTGGAAGTCTAGTTGATAGGAAAAGCACTAGTGGTACTTGTCAGTTCTTAGGAGAATCTCTAGTGTCTTGGTATTCTAAGAAACAAAACTCTATTGCATTGTCAACTGCTGAAAGTGAATATATCGCAGCTGGCAGTTGTTGTGCACAAATGCTTTGGATGAAACAGACTCTAGAAGATTATAATCTGTTTTATAATAGGATTCCTATTCGGTGTGACAACACCTGTGCTATCAATATTTCCAAGAATCCAATTCAGCATTCTAGAAAAAACATATCGAAGTCAGGTATCACTTCATCCGAGATCAAGTTCAAAGAGGTGATATTTCTTTAGAATTTGTCAATTCAGTTGATCAATTGGCCGATATCTTCACAAAACCTTTGGATCAGAAAACCTTCTGTAGTATAAGAATAAGATTAGACCTCATTAGGTGTGAGAAAAGTTAAGGTTCTTTCCTTTCTCTACCTTCGGTATTTTCATCGCCCGCTCCTTGTCTATTCACCGAAAGATATGCCTCATCCGCTTACTGGAAGAAGTCTATGTACCGGATGATATAATCTTTAATCTGCCAACACGTGTCTCTAATCGGGCGATATCCGACTTCCACGTTTGTTTTCTGCTAGTCGGGCGATGCCCTAATACATTTAAACCCTTTTTTTTAAGACGCTTCATCTTTCGCGCCCTTCCAAAAAACTTCTGCCTCCAATCTTTTTCTCTCTAGGTTTTCTCCCTCGACTCGTTCATGGCTTCATCTTCTCGCGTTGTTCAGGAACCGGCCAAGAAGAAGGCCAAAGTCTCAGCTCGTCAGCCACGAGAGATTCCTTGTGCAAATAGTTTGCCATCTTACTTTTTCCTCACTCAGGCTGCAGAGACAAGGTATCACGATGACTTTTAACATAAGAAGTTGATTCAAAGTCGTGGTATTATTCATGACGATTTAGTTGGTTTAAATTTAATTGCACCCTTGACGGATATTGGCTTAATGGGGTTGTTCGATGTTGAATCTTTCTATTATCCCTCTGCTATTCACATGTTTTATGCCAATCTTAGCTATCCTTCTGATCAATCTACTATTTCAAGCTGTGTATGGAAAACACATAGTTATAACCTCCCAATCCTTAAATGTGCTTCTGGAGAGTCCTCATTTAGATAATCATACTAAATTCTATACGACAGGACAAGACCCCCCATTTCTTGACACTCCTGAGGGGCATCTATTTTTGAAAGAAATTGTCCTAGACCCGAACAATATCCCAAATTCTTTGAAGAGCAAACACTTAACTGTTCGAGCTCGACTGTTTCATCAAATAATCGGATATAATGTTATTCCTAAGGGTGGTCATTATGATGGTATTAGTAGCATGGAATTTTTTGTTCTTTTTGCTATCTTCTAAAAGACTCCCTTTGATATAGGTTTTATTATCTTAAGACGGATGATACAGAGTGTCACCTCCAGAACCACTTCTTTTCCCTATAATCTACTTCTCATGAAGATCTTTCAGAAGTTTGATGTAGAATTTCCCAAGGACGAGGATCCTACATGCCTTAAAACGTCCAGCTATTACTCTACCTCTACTTTGAACAGAATGGGAATCAAAAAGAATAGATGAGGAGATTTTGTTATGGATCAGTCTAAGAAAAGGGCTACTAAGGTAGCTGCTGTCAGAAAAGGAAAGAGGAAACTGATTATGGCTGAAGAATCATCAACTCAAAAAGGCGGTGGTGATTCAGAGATCCCTGCTTTTGATCTTTCTCCTTCTCATTCTCTGGTATCTCGCCCCCACCTTCCTCCACTAGTGCCAAGGAATCCTGCTCCCTCCTCTCTAGCCCATATCTTTGAGGCAATCTCAAATCCTTTTACTCCTAGCATTCCTCATCCATCTCCTCCACCTCCTTTTTTTGTGGCACCTTCTGTTTCTCCATCTGTGCCCCCTCTACTTCTAGAGGATCCTTCTTCCCCTCCACCTGCCCTTTTGTTGCCTGCTCTAGCTCCCATCTCTTCTCCAGTCCACCCGTCTCCTTTCTTGCCTGCTCCACCTATCTCTCCAGTAGTCCAAAATGCTCCTCCACTTCCAATTGCTCCTCCAAGTCCAATTGCTCCTCCAGTTCAAGTCCAAGTCTCCTCACCACTCCCGTCCAATGCTCCAGCAACTCCTCAAACTTATCAGAGGAGATCATTCATAACTGAGGCACAGTTTAATGAGTTCTTGACATGCGTAGACAGTTTTGGCACTGCTCTCTCCTCTGTTCAGGATCAATACACTGGTTTGAAGTCCTGCGTAGAGAGTCTCGGGTCAGCCCTCAGTTCAATTCAAAGTCAAATTGACAAATCTATGGATGCCAAGCTCGACAAGAACAAATTGGACATGAGCAGAGATTTGGATGCAGGTCTAGATCAGTTGTCAAAGAAATGGATCGGCATAGGGAGATTTTGTCCTTGGACTTTCAGTCTCTCAGGTCTACAGTTAAAGCTCTTCATCCCGATCCCGATCCCGAATCGCCTAGTCCTGTCAGTTTCTCAGAGGCTTGCTATGAAGATCTTTTTCTTCCATTTTCCAGACCTGCAGTTGATGAAGATGTGTGCTTCATGTCTTTAAATATTCATGAGGCTGAGCTCCAGTTCTCTAATCCTTCTGCTTCTTCTGTTCCTGAATCTTCTTCTCTGCCAGCCAGTTCTTTCGATGCTTCTCCTGCTGCTGAAGCTCCACCCTGTCTGGACCTGGGTGTATACCGAGGACCGATCGTGCCTCCACCATGTCTAGATTTGGTGTTATGGCGAGAATTCTTTCAGCACTATATTCCTGCTCCTGCCCCTCTTGCTCTACCTGCTCTTCCTGCTCACAGTGTTTCTCCAGATCTTGACATGCATCCTTCCATTATGCAAGAGTACTGGAAGTGGCTTAAGGACTTAGCTTCACTTAGATAATTTATTTTGTAACCAGCTTTACATTTTTTCTGTTGTTGCACATTGGTACAATTGTCTCTTTTTCCTTATTTTTTTTATAATGACAATGGGGGAGAAAGTGTTTGATTATCTTTGATTGATGCTGTGTTGAGAAATTAGTTTGATTGATGCTGTGTTGAGAAATTAGTTGAATACTGGATCTGATTTGTGTTTGAAATTGGAACGTATGCATATGCTATGGAGGAGCTAGGATTATGGGGGAGAGTAATGTTTAATCAAATTTATACTCATAGATTGTCATCATTAAAAAGGAGAAGATTGTTGACTTAAATGGTGCTTAAGTCTAACTAAGTTTTTTTTTTTTTTTGATGATGTATTTGAATGTTAAGTATGTAATTTGATTATGTTTATTAAATGAGAATATTGAATTATGCATGTGATTTAATCTCTTGGAAATGCCCTTGGGAAGGGTATTTTAGTTTTCTAACAATTGTGGTTGAGTGTACAAGGCTAAATAGTATAACAGGGTTGAAAAACTAATAAATAGAGTTATATCCACCGATTGAAGAAGAAAATGTTACATCCACCGATTGAAGAAGAAAAGAGTTGCATCCACCTGTTGCTAAACGACAAAAAGTGAAGTCGCTCAAAGACTACTTCATTCGATAGCAAAACGACAAAATCAAAGTCATTCGAAGAGCTACATTATCCGATCGCAAAACGACGAAAGCAGAGTCGTTCAAAAAGCTATATCATCCGCCAGCTAAACGACAAAAATGAAGTCGTTCAAAGAACATCATCCGATAGCGTTCAAAGATTTATCATCCGATTGCTAAACAACAAAATGATTCATCATCTGATGGCGTTTAAAGCAACATCATCTGATGACGTTTAAAGCAACATCATCCGATGGCGTTTAAAGCAACATCATCTGATAGCGGTTCAGCTTGTTAAAGCTACGTCTTTCGAAAGCGGTTCAGTTTGTTAAAGCTACATCATCCGATACTGGTTCAACATTTTTAAGCTGCATCATCCGATACCGGTTCAACATTTTAGAGTCGCATCATCCGATGGCGTTTCAAGGTGCTTCTGCCGATAGTATTTTAAAGTTTTCCACCAGTAATCTTCCGCCAGAATTCAAAATAACCGGGAAGCTACAGTGACCTTGCCTAGAGCTTTAACTTCTGATCATTAATGGCGAAGCATGATAGCAACTTCAGAATGCAACGGCTATCTACTTTGTACGGATGCTGCTCCAAAGGTAACAAAGTTTCCACATTCGGATAATGAGCATTCAATACCTAGAGTCGATTGCAGACTGAGTATTTAAGCCGAGAAGTTAGCTCGAAGGAACATCTTTTGCGAAAATCATTTTTCTGAGCCCTAACGTGCGAAATTCTCATACTCTGTAATTTTCATCTACTCCTCTCGAATCCTGAACTTGAGATTTAATCTTTGAGGGATAGTAGTTTGTTCTTATTTTTACAAACTCACTATTCTGTAAAAGGCTGTGGATTGTCGCCCGTGAAGAGCAATCCAGTGTGTAAGAGGCAGTAGATCGAAGCCCGAAATTTTGATCTTGTTTTTTCTCGTGAGGAGAAGGTTAAGAATCTTCAAGGGAGAGCCTTGGAGCGTGGACGTAGGCAAGCTTTGCCGAACCACGTTAAAAACTGTGGTGTCAACTTTCTCTAACTCTCATATTTACTGTTTGCTTATTTGCTGTGTTCTAACCAGTTAGTAACAAGAGAGAAATTGAATAGCTTAATAAATTAAGTTTAAAAGTCTACTTCACCCCCCCCCTCTTAGACAATCTCGATCCTACAGGTTTGTTAGATTTGATTGGGGGTAAATACTTGTGGCTTGATACCGGTGGGGATTTTGTAAAATTGTGGTTTAAATGCATGTTTTCAGGGTTTCGAAATTAGAAACTTTTAGCCGTTATGTTGTCGATTTTTATTAAAAATGTTTATAATGTCGTGTTTATTTTGTTATCCATTTTAAGTCGTGAAATTTAGAGGAGTTTAGCTCGGGAAAAAGTGGAGGATAATTGACAGGTGTCATATGTGGCGCACGCTGGGGCGTGCTGGGCACGCGTAGGGGGCGCTGGGCGCCGCAGTGGCGATCCATCGCGCGCCCAGCTGCGATCGGTCGCTGATCGCGCCTCTCGGGCACCGTAGCACCCGAGAGGGTGGCGATCGATCGCCTCCATGTGGCGATCGATCGCAACCCAAAAAAAAAACAAACATTTTAAAAGTTTTCTTATTCCCGAATTATTTCAACCCGACGTATTTTAAATGTATTTTGGCGCATTTTTCGATATTTTTTGAGGGTTCGTAAAACCCAAAATCGAGTTGAAAAGTTTAAAAAAATAATTTTAACACGGGTTAAGTTAGCAAAGTAGCGTACCGAGCCGGGCGGGTTCGGGGGCATTACAGATTTACTGTTCACTGGTGGATGTGAACTACAAACAGAAATTTACTATTCACATGTGGATGTGAATAAGACAAAAGTGAACAGTGGCAGCAGTGGATGCGAATAAACAAAAAGAGATTTACTGTTCATCGGTGGATGTGAACTACAAACAGAAATTTACTATTCACAGGTGGATGTGAACTTCAAACAGAAATCTACTATTCACAGGTGGATGTGAATAAGACAAAAGTGAACAGTGGCAGTGGTGGATGCGAATAAACAAAAGACAGATTTTGTAACGACCCCAGTAGGGCCGAGTCCAAATCATGACTCTTTTAGACTTGTCCATATATCCTTACTATTTTTACCGGAATTATACCCCTTTATGTTTATTTTAAAAAAAAAAACAACTCATAACTTAGATCAAGACATCACTCGTGAATCATTAAACATCGCTCAACAAAGAAATACATTACGCATCTGCCGGCGAGCAGTACAAGGTGCCTCAGCCGGTGAACAGGTACTTCAACTCTTAAACTGCATCTGCCGGTAGAGAAATAAACTCACATCGACCGGTGATAAATCACCCTTCAGTTCCCGCATCACCCGAGCACTAGACGACAAAATATATATGTATATCACCTACACCGATCGCTAAACGAAAAGCATTGAGCTCGCTTCAGCCGATAGTGTAAATCTACTTCATCCGGTCATCTTGTGCATCTCACGTGGCTTACTTAACCTTGCTAACTAATAAGAGACATCATCCGGTGAACAACAACCATTCGCCATCCACTGGTGACGTCAGCCGGATGATGTCCTCACCCATCAAAGACATCATCTGGTGAGCATGTGCAATACACGTGACTCACTTACCTCATCCGATAAGAGGCATCATCCGGTGAACAGCAAACATTCACCATCCACGGGTGACGTCAGCTGGATGATACGTTCACCCAACTTCTATCACAGAGCTCCTGCCGATGACGTCAGCCGGATGATACGTTCATCCAACTTCTATCACAGAGCAAAGAATCCCGAAAATCTTTAAACAACTCATACTGACAGAAATGTAACCTGACCTTCATAGATCTCATACTTCGTAGTCACAAACATAGGCAGACATGAATCATGGACTCATCTAGATTACATGTAGTGGAAGACTTATAAGAAACAGGTTATTCTATTCTCTTTTAATCAACCCCGACTCGGTAACCAAACCAGACAATCACAAAATCCAGTATTCAAAGAAAGATCTCATCCTACTTAAAAATCAGTTTTCTCATAAACCTTACAGACATAATAAGAGCATAACCACGGGTCATAATAGCCATCCAGCCACAAATTTCCACCCTGAGCACCTCCCAGCAACCAACTTAAACATCTTCATCAACTTTGAATTCTTCACCTGATATCTCATCACCTACATCATAAGGTATAAACTATAAGCCTAATGCTTAGTATGGAATGCAATGCTAACACATATGCATGAATGCACAGTTTAAAGAAACACATGCTCATGGATCTTTTCTTGTTCTTGTTCGTACTCATGTTCATAGTCATCATTCATATACATCATTCATAATCATCATTCATAGTCATCATTCATAATCATCATTCATAGTCATCATTCATAATCATCATTTACGTTGCATGGATTAAGGGAGGATTTGTGCCGGTAAAGGGGGTTCAACAGTGAGAGTGTACATAATCCCTTGCGGGTCGTATTCTTGGTCCCTCTTTTGGACAGTGACATACGTCAAACCGCCTCCAGCCCTCTCTTAATCCATGTTGCATAGGTCTCATATTCTTGTCTTATTCATGAGAGAAAACATGCATTGAAAACATCTTCACGAGCTTGAGAAACATTCATGATGCATGAGCTGGGATACTCTTAGTTCATCATTCTATTGAACAGATCATACATCTAACTAGAATCATACTAACAGTTTAAGTATCATAACCAACAGACAATAACTCAAATAACCCTTAAACATCGAAAACAGCTTCTAACCAGTACCCTTGTGATGTAGGGCCCTAATGGCCGGGTATTCCTACACATTCACTTACCTGGTTTCCTTAGAAACTTTGAGTACTTCTTTTCAGACTTCTTCACCTAAAACATTTCACATTGTAGAGTTAAAACAACATCCTAAAAGTCCTAATTAAAAATCACCCTAGAATCTAACGTCCATATATATATATAAGTCCATTAGTCGAGCACTCTGTGTGCGAGGTCTAAAATTCCTAGAATCACAATAACCAGACTCGGCCATTGCAGAATCCAAAATCTCAAGTTCAACTGAAAAATAGTACTCAAATAGATAACCAGCAATCCACATTGTCTGAGTCTTACCTAGGGCGTCAATTGTCGAAGTGGAGAAAAAGAAATCCGTCGTCGATGAGAGAGTCGCTAGCGGAGAGGGAGACAGCTCGGGGGAATGAGAGAACGCCGAAGGGAATGTCGGCTATAGTGAGGTTTAAAAGTTTCCATTTCCTACTTATACTTAATCCAACCATTCTTAATTACAAATCCTACCACCCAACCTAATTTATGACACATGCACATTAATTAAGACTTGGCATAAAATTCCAAACCGAAAAGATCAAAATAAACATGGCCGTTAAAACAGTTAAGAAAGTCACCTGGTCAAAGTTGTCGGGTGTTACAGATTTACTGTTCACCGGTGGATGTGAACTACAAACAGAAATTTACTATTCACAGGTGGATGTGAATAAGACAAAAGTGAACAGTGGCAGCGGTGGATACGAATAAACAAAAGAGAGATTTACTGTTCACCGGTGGATATGAACTACAAACAGAAATTTAGTATTCACAGGTAGATGTGAATAAGACAAAAGTGAACAGTGACAGTGGTAGATGTGCTTATTGAAAGAGTAGCGGTAGATGTGATTTCTAAAAAGAACGGTGGATATGAATAAGACAAAAAAAATAGTGACAGCGGTGGATGTGAAAAAGACAAAAATGAACAGTGACAGCGGTAGATATGAATAAGACAAAAATGAATAGTGACGGCGGTGGATGTGAATAAGACAAAAATGAATAGTGACAGCGGTGGATGTGCTTTTAAAAAGGGCAGCGGTAGATGTAGTTTTAAAGACAAAACTGACAACTTTAAACAGGTTTACATGGAAACAGAAGACGTGAAAATAGGAGGTATGAAAGCTTCAAGCTTCAGAAAACGATTCAAAATATGATTTTGGGTATATCAGGAACACACGACAGAAATTTAAGGAAAACAGATTGCATGGATAACTCTAAAATCAGAGATAATCCATGCACACCTTAAAAGAGAAAATATTCCAAACAATTCCAGATTACTTCATAACATAATTTTAACTGTCAAATAAAGAGGTTTTAAATACATCAACAACAGAATATTTCAAAACGACAACTATCAACTGTCAAACAGAGGTTTAAAACTCGAACATCAGAACCTATACATTATAAAATTCCCAACAAAGTTTTTAAACCAAAAACACAGAACCACAACAGAGGTTTAAAAACAAAACTGCAGAATCCTAGTAAAGTTTTACAGACTCGAACATTACTTTAAAACTTCCCTCCCTCGGGTCAGAAACATGTCTGGCTGCCAAAACCACCCTCGAGAGCTCGAGCCACAAGCCACCTATTCGTCGGACTGAGGCACAAAGTTCTTATTTTTGGGTTCAGTACCTACATCAGGTAGTTCACCTATGAGTCTAAAACTCAGTAAGAACATATATAAATGCAGTGATGTATATACTATGCATGAACTTTAAGAATACGGTGACAGAACAGTACATTACGTTTTAGTGGCAGAGAAGTATAAGTGGGGCTTATAGGGGAACTGGCAAGTGCATGACAGGCACAAACTGATATACAGAAACAGAACAGTAGGCCAGTCCCTGTCCCGCACTTAACCAATACATTTTAGTCAGATTTTATCTTGCTTAGCTTCAAACCGGGTACAGAAAATAGTTTTACATGAATTTTCTGGAAAATCGTGTATCATGGACATTCACCGTGCTTACAATTAAACAGCAGACAACAGAAACAACACAACAGAACCTAAAGAAGAACAGGTTACTCGGAATATAACTTCAACTTATCTACCAAAACCTCCCGACAGTAGTAAAATCCTAGAGTCTCCGCTATGTAGGGTCTTAAGGGCCAACCTACGGGTATGAACTTACCTGTTTGCTGCAGAGTTTAAAGTCTTGAACGTCTCAGTGATGCACGAACCTATGACGTGCACGAAAAGGGAACTTAACAAGCTGCAAATGCTAACTAATAACTTAGTAGAAAATGCAGCAAGCTCCATTCAACCTTTAGAAAACAGACTAACGTGTTTTCATCCAAAAAAAGTGAGTTTTCTCAAAATATTGTAACCTTAAACTTCCACAAAACTCACATTTTAACTTATCCAAACTCGTTAACTTTAGCAGATGATTACCTTCACTGGAGAAAATAGAAGAATCGAAGTCTTTTGGAAAGGTTGCAGTTGCCTGGAGGAGAGAAAATAGAGAGCAGTGGAAAGAAGCAGATAAGAAATGAGGGTTTCACGTAGGAGGGAAGAGAAAAGAACATGGCTTCTTCAACAAGTTACCAAGTGTCACTCAATCATTGGCTTCCTCCCACCAACCTTAATTGGTTTACCTAATTTGCCCTCCCATTGGTTTTTAACCAAGGTGTTCTGTTCTGGTTGATTTTTAGTTTGGTTTTCCAATTGAATTATTAGTTAAATTCACCGATCCATTTTCTCTAGACATCCACTTGGGGTATCACAAAACTCCAATGAAATACGCACTTCATTAATGGCCAATATATGTATATCCCATTTAATTGTTCAAGGAATAATTACATGGCTAAAATACCGGGCGTTACATTCCACCCACCTTAACAGAAATTTTGTCCCCAAAATTTGCCTAAGCAAAGAGGTCCGGATATTGGGCCGTAACATCCTCTTGTCTTTCCCACGTGGCTTCCTCCACATCATGATTGCGCCACAAAACTTTCACCAATGGGACTACCTTGTTGCGCAACACCTTGAGTGAAGTATCCAATATCTGTATGGGCCTTTCTTCATATGTCAGCGTCGGCATGATATCAAAGTCCACATGTTCCACGATCTGGGTTGGATCTCGTACACACTTTCTTAGCATCGAAACATGAAAAACATTGTGAACTCCATCCATTGACGCTTGCAACTGTAGTCTGTAGGCCATGCTTCCCACACGCTTCAAAATGGAAAAGGGCCAATGAACCGCGGGCTGAGCTTTCCTTTCTTACCGAATCTCATTACACTTTTGAAAGGCGACACTTTCAAGAATACTTCATCGCCCTCAGCGAACTCTAAGTCTCTTCTTCTATGGTCCGCATAACTCTTCTGTCGACTATGAGCAATCTTTATTCATTGTTTGATAGCAGCTATAACCTCGAACATCTGTTGTAATATCTCAGGGCCGATAAGCTTGGTTTCTCCAACATCATCCCAACACAATGGAGATCTACACTTTCTATCGTAAAGAGCTTCATAAGGAGTCATGCCAATTGTAGCCTTGTAGCTATTGTTGTAAGCAAACTCCACGAGTGGCAAATATCTACTCCAAGGAGCATGAAATTCCAGCACGCACGACCTTAGCATATCCTCCAGTATTTGGATTGTTCTCTCAGATTGTCCGTCAGTCTGAGAATGAAATGCCGTGTTGAAATCCAACTTTGTACCCAAGGAGTTCCGCAAACTTCTCTAAAACCTGGAAGTGAATATGGGATCACGGTCTGAGACGATCGACACAGGAATGCCATGCAGCTTAATAATCTCGTTAATATACAGCTCTGCGTACTGATCCATGGAGTACGTCATCTTCACAGGTAGAAAATGGGCCGACTTTGTCAATCTGTCCACTATGAACCAAATGCTATTATGGCCCTTAGCTGTCCTTGGAAGGCCAACAACAAAGTCCATTGTGATGTTCTCCCATTTCCATTCGGGGATCGGGAGAGGCTGAAGCGTTCCACTTGGTCGTTGATGTTAAGCTTTGACCTGTTGACATATCATGCAAGACTCCACATATTTGGCCACTTCATTCTTCATATTCGGCCACCGAAAGTGAAGTTTCAAGTCCTAATACATCTTTGTGCTTCCAGGATGCACAGAGAAAGAAGATGAGTGGGCTTCTGACAAGATGTGCTTCGTAGCTCTTCGTCTTTCGGAACATACCATCTGTTTTGAACTTCAAAACTCCATCTCCCGAATAACTGAAATTGGAAGAGGACATTGGTATCTTGCTCACAATATCAGCCATCTCCTTGGAATGGTCTCCTGGGCTTCCTTAATTCGGTCCAGAACGGTGGGCCGTAGTGTCAAGTCTGCTAGTATGGCCGATAGCCCAAAACTATCTCCATATCAAACTTCTGTATCTCTGTCCTCAAAGGCATTGATACGGCGACATAACTGGTTGCATAGTAGCTGGCATCATGTCAGTGCATCAGCTACAACATAGCTTTACCAGGATGGTATTTAATCTCAACATCGTAATCTTTCACAAATTCTAACCACCGTCTTTGTCTCATGTTTAGCTCTTTCTGGGTAAATATGTACTTCAGGCTCTTGTGATCTGAAAACACCTCACATGATTGTCCGTACAAGTGGTGTCTCTATACTTTCAGTGCAAATACGACTGCCTCTAGCTCGAGGTCATGTGTAGGGTAGTTTTGTTCATGCTCCTTCAATTGTCTGGATGCGTGTGCTACCACTTTCCTTATAGCATTAGTACACCTCCCAAGCCAATCTTGGACGCATCACAGTATACGTTGAATTGTCGTCTTTAACTAGCAATATAATAGAGGTAGCAGCAGTTAATTTCTGCTTAAGTGTCTGAAAACTCACCTCACAAGCTTCAGACCACTTGAACTTGATGTCTTCCTCGTTTAAGCTGGTCATAGGCTTCGCTATTACAGAAATCCCTTGATAACTTTCTGTAATAACCAGCTAACCCGATAAAACTCCGTACCTCACTGGATTTCTCGATCTCGGCCATTCTTTCACTACATGAATCTTGGTTGTATCCACGGACACTCCTTCTGCTGACACCACATGGCCTAGGAAGTTAATCCTGCTCAACCAGAATTCGCACTTCGACAGTTTGGCATACAACCGATGTTGTTTCAGAGTCGATAGCACAATTGCCAGGTGCTTCTCCTATTCGGCCTCACTTCTGGAGTAAACCAGGATGTCGTCAATGAAAACGTTTACAAATTTATCCAAGAAATCTTGGAATATCCTGTTCATCAAGTCCATGAATGCCGCCGGGGCATTAGTCAATCCAAAAGACATTACCAAGAATTCGTAATGTCTGTACCGGGTTCTGAAGGCGGTCATTAGAATATCATCAGCCTGACCTTCAACATGTAATAATCGGAGCGCAAATCGATCTTCGAGAATACCCGAGCTCCTTGTAGTTGGTCAAATAAATCGTCGATCCTCGGTAATGGGTACTTATTTTTTATGGTCAATTTGTTCAGCTCACGATAATCAATGCACATGCGTAGGTACCCATCCTTCTTCTTAACAATAGGACAGGAGCAAGATTGGGATTTGGATAGGTCTCTAACTATTTTGTATATTTGGGGTTTTGGTGTTTTTATTGGTTGGATTTCATATTGTGGCTTGTGATGGCTTTGTTGGATGATTGGTAGGGAATGATAGTGTTTTAAGGATTTGATTTCAGGTTTTGGGTTTTTGGAAATTTCAGGCGTTATGCCGCTCGTTTTGGTTTTAAAGCAAATAACATCGGGTTCACTTTTCTCTATTTTATATTACCCGTTATAAGTCGATTTTTCATGATTTTTACGGACACGGAGCTAAGGGTGTCGGGAACGTGTGGTAAAAATTTTAAAATTTTTGGAGATGTTTGGCTCAAGCAAAATTGGAAAAAAGTGGAAAAAGGTCGGATTTTGGGCATGCAGGCACGCTGGCACCCGAGAGGGTGCCGAACGCTCGGCGCTGGGTGCCTAACGTTCGGCGCTGCGCTGTGCGCAGCTGGCGCTCGGTGTGCGCGGGGCGCTCAACAACCTAATTTTGGTTTTTTTTTTAAATTTTTCTTATTTCCAAATATTTTTGCCCGACCTTTTTCGACGTAATTTTAACGTATTTTATGCACGTTTTTCAACATTTTCCGAGGGTTCGAAAAACCCAAAATTGAGTCAAAAATTTATCAAAAACTATTTTAAACGTTGTTTTAACGCGGGATTGGTTAGCAAAGTAGCGCACCGAGCCGGGGCGGGTTCAGGGGCGTTACAATGCCTTACCATGGTCATTACATGTAAATTCATTTTCGTAAGCTTCCAAACAAACATGATGTATGACGTACTGAAAAACATACAAAACATGTATAATCCTACTGTTTCTGGTGTAAGCCCGAAGGCGCACACAAACTCTACTTACTTGACTTCCTGAAAAATGCACAGTTGTAAGCTACTTCAGAAGTTGCTTACCTAAAGTCATAAACAGAACATAATCAAATCTTCACCAAACTAAATCATAAATCAACCAGAAATCTAAGGAAACTAGTTTGGAACTCTGTTAATCGTGGATTCTCGATTTTTTCACCAAAACCTGAAACCTATTCTCAAACACACACGTTGTACTCCTCTGTTATCTCGCCACTAAAACAAAAGGTGTAATACCCGGCTTGTACGGATTTCAGATTAATATATTATATTATATTTTATTATATAATGGTATTTTGGTAAATATGTCAAATCAGGTCCGTTTCACGAAAGGAAAGCGTCATTATGATACTAACGATTAATAGGAATTTTAAGAAAATTATGGGACATTTTTGGAGATTAAACGTTATATTCCGAGTAAATACATTCTCGTAATGTAAAAGACGTTCTCGTAAAATAGCAAACGTGGTCCAAATGGCGAACGGACGTTTTAGTAAATCCTAGATATTAAGTTGGACTTATGGGTGAAGTAAGGAGTTTGGATGAACCGAATAGTTAGACGATTAACGAACCGAATGACGAAACGAATATAAAAACTATGGAAGGGCAAAATCGTCATTTAGCATTTAAGTATTATTAATTACTTAACATTACTTAAAGGCAAAATGCCTTAACGATTTTCATTTGAAAATCGTTCTCCAGAGAAGCAAACCCTCGACTTCTCCTCCCTGCCCGCGACTAATCTCTCCGATCCGACCTCTGTTTGTTTCATTTTTCTTCACGTTTCTCCTCTAATCAACGTTCTAGGTATGGATCTATAGTTTTAGAACGTTTATTTCGATGATTCGGAGTTTTAAACAATTAGGTTCGTTAGGGTTTCGATTTAAAACGCGATTAGGGTTCGTAATTAATAGGTTAGTCGTGATTAGTATATAATTGCATGTATTTGACGCTATTGGACGAAGTTAAATCAATTTGTGAAAAGGTTAAAAAATTAGGGATTTTCGGGTAACTCGTAAAGTGTGAATTGAGGTGTCGAGAGTGTATTTGCTCGATGGAAATAGCTCGATGAATGTGATTAAAGATTTTAGGAAGTTCTTTAGTTAAGAATTTGACAATTTGGACGTTTATTAACATAAACTCGTTTAACGTCAATCCTTGTAAATTGCCATAGGTGAACAGCGATCGTGGACGGAGCTTGAGCTGCTTTGGACACGAGGTAAGTTCTCGTGATCTTCTTTGGCCGATTGGCCTACACCGTACGTCGAATGTCGTCTCGAGGAGTTTTGGAGATGCGTATGTTTAATTGTACTTGGTTTGGGTAGCTAGGTTTTTAGGGGTTTATAGTTTACGCTTTACAGCTTGATGGTACACGTTATTGTTTGTTTACTTTAAGATATGAACTGTTCACGCATCACTTGTTTTAAAGAAAAGCATGAAATGAACTTCCGCACAGAGTTTTAAAGATAACGTAAAGCATAGCATTGGCCGAAAGGCTTATTGGCCGAAAGGCGTAATGGCCGAAAGGCGTATTGGCCGAAAGGCATATTGTTATCGGTCACGCGAGGTGGGGTTCAGGCACGGCTGTACGTGTTGTAAGCGTGCACCCCCCGCCTCTAGCTGGAAAGAGTAATCCGCCCACTGGATGAGCTCTCTCCGTTTAGAGGGATAGGATCTCGGTGACACCTATCGTGCATTGCATAGTAAAGAAAAATAATAAAGCATGATTATCGAACTCATACGCACAGCATGCATTGCATTTACGTAGAGCTTACTGGGATTTCATCTCATAGTGTGTATGTATAGTGTAGGTGATTACGAGGATATAGGTGAGGATGAGATTCCTCCTCCGGAGGCTTGAGTCCAGTTGACGGAGGATGGCTGCATGGTGTGCTGGCACAGTCGAGGCTCATTTGACCGTGGGAAGTATGTATAGATTTTGAGGGTTTTAAGTTATTTTGGATAGAATAGGAAAATTGTATAGAATTATACGATGTTTGGTACTGGTAGTTGATAGGTTTTATGTTTAATGTTTCAAACGTTTTGGTTTAAACTGTTAATTAAATGTCATTGAAAATGTTTTGAACGGTTTTAGGAACGATACGGATATGCTAGGTTTTTAGAGCTATCCCGTAGGTTGGATTTCGCAAAGTCTGCTGTAAGTTGATCGAGTTTAAGTTACAAGTTGGTTATTGAATAAATGGTGGGAAGTGATAAGGTGTTTTGCTCTCTGGAATCGGATTCCAGAGGAGCATATCGAAGTGTTTGCTCTCTGGAATTCCAGAGAGCCCTCTGATTTTACAAAACAGGGATCAGGGATGAAGAGAAGCAGAAGGAAGTGGCGACAATGGTCGCAGGGAGGGCGATCGCTCTTGCATCTGCAGTGTGCAGCGATTGATCGCTGCAGCAATTTTGCAGCGTGACCAATCGCTCTAGATGCAGCAAAAATGCAGCGATCAGTCGCTGCCCAAGCTACAAGCGACTGGTCGCCTTCGTGCAGCACATGCAGAGA
Source organism: Begonia masoniana (assembly GCA_022432975.1). NCBI lineage: Eukaryota > Viridiplantae > Streptophyta > Magnoliopsida > Cucurbitales > Begoniaceae > Begonia > Begonia masoniana. Next base: position 20,696,845 of record CM039505.1, on the reverse strand, counting down.
TTCAGTCGCTGCCATGTAGCAGCGATTGGTCGCGCCACTTTGTACGGGTTGGACAGTTTTTGCCTCCTTTGATATTTTGTGTTTCTTTAATTGTTTATCGTTTTTAATAATTATTAATTTGTTTTAAGTTGTTCTAAATATTTTCAAACATAGATTCTTATTACGACTCGATTCTGGTTTTCGATTCGGTTTAGGTCCCGCTAGAGTTTAAAAATTTAAAGGATTTAGGATAAAAAAAATACTACTAATAGTACGGGTAATACGGGCTACAGATTAGGGGGGCGCTACATTTATGGTATCAGAGCACACGGTTTAAATCGGTTTCTTGTAGATTGCTCGACTGAACAGCCACTACGCGGACATCTCATCACTTTAAGTATGTTTTAAGCTTTTATGCGATTTCTAGTTCTTAGGAATATTTGTTAACTTTTTAGGAATTGTATAATTATGGTGCGTCCACGAACGACCGGAGATGACGGACGATACGATTGATACTCGTAAGGATTTATCGCCCAGCAGTCTCCAGCATATGGAGAGACAGGCCAGCAGGATGGAGAGAAGCCTAAACAGCTGGGTCCTCTGATAGACTGCAGAGGGCGTCGAGACCGAGAGACAGCCACTCCGGTCAATCGGGGGATGGAAAGATTTCAGAAGCTCCAGCCTCCCGAGATTCAAATGGGCAATCTATGGATCCCACTTCAGCCGAGGAGTGGATTCGTACCATGGAGGACTGCGGTATGCTAGCATTATGAGGATGGAGAGCGGGTGGAGGTTTGGTGACTACACCAGTTTAGATGCCCGATTTGGTGGGACACTGTGAAGAAGACACGATGGACTATTATGGGCTGTGAGAGATTCAAGAGAGTGTGTTATACGACAAAGTATTCAGCCCAACGTCCGAGGGCGAAGATGGGTGAGTTTATGAGTTGCGGCAGATTGGTTCTATTGCCGAGTACGTTGGGAGTTGAGGCATTTCCCGAGTCACAGCCACGAAAGCGTCAGGCGTTAACGAGGACAAGGTACGCCGATTTTTACAGGGCATTAGTCAGGGGGGGGGGGAGTTCGGATGCGACGTACCAAGCTGGGGTACGGAATGTATCCATGACGTGTTGTGGCCAGGGCGCTGGATATGGGCGTGATCAAGCGTTATGGCAAAACTGAGGGAGCCATCTAAGGGTCTCTCTCCGAGAGATCCGACCTTCAGTCAATAACAGAGTTTCGGCAGACGAGAGCACAGCCCCCAGCACGCATAGCAGAGGGGTGTTGAGAGACCTTTGAGGGAGGGTAATGGACCGAGGAAAGGACGAAGCAAGGACAGGGTGCTTCTAAAGAATGCCTCTTTGCCTAAGTAGAAGGAAAACGTGGCCAGTGCAGAGTGGGTAAAGATGTTATGCTATTGGTGTGGAGAATCAGGCAATTTTTGCTAAAGACTGCCGAAGATGGGGTCGGACAGTAGTGGCAGTATAAGAGGAGAGTTATGCCAGGATCTTAGCTTTAACGGCCTGTTGATGTTGATACGAGGATACGCTGCCGTTGAGCGGCAGGGGCAAGTTACGATTATGTTACTGCGCTTCCGTATTTTCTTTATTAGACACTGGGGGTACGCATTCTTTTGTTTCATGCTTGTGTGTCGCGATGAGGCATTGAGCCTGAGTTAGCAGGAAAAGGGTGAAAAAAAAAAAAAAAAAAAAAAAAAAAAAAACAAAAAACAAACAAAAAAAAAACAAAAAAAAAGGAAACACCCCAAAAAAACAAGTGCCCCACAAAAAAATCAAAAAACAGGAATGCCGGAGGTATTCTAGTGTGATGCTACCCCTTCAGGAGAGAGAATGTAGTCAGGGTCGTATTGTCAAGGGCAATATTATCTTCGAGTTGGGAATCGCACCCGCTATGACGCCTTATGTTTTGGGCATCGAGCACTATGATCTTATTCAGGGATGGATTGGCTATCACAGCACTTCGCCAACATCGATGTCGATCCGGGATTGTGAACCTTTCGGACCTCGGTTTAAAGCCGAGTTTTCTATCAGGCGATGAGCAGCTGGAGTAGCTTGCCTAGTTTCTTATTCTATGAAGGTCAACGAGCAGTTTAAAGGTGCGTGGCTCTATTTTATGTGGCCTTGTATTGTTGTCAGTGCTCAGAGGAGAAAGACGAGCGAATCCTATTGTCAGGAGAGTTCTCTGGGATCTTCTTGATGATCTTCCCGGGTTACCACCAGACGGGAGATCGAGTTCACTATGTGATGTCTACCCAACTCGCGGCCGAGGTTAAAAACCCGTTATCGGTGGCACCAGCTGAGTTGAGAGAGCTGGGACTCAGCTGATGAAGATGTTAGAGAAAGGGATATTCGACCAGGTGTCCACCCTGGGGTGCTCTGTCTATTCGTCAAGAAGAAGATGGGAACCCTCAGGATGTGCAATTGATTACAGGGAGTTTGACCAAATGACGGTGAAGAATACAGATCCACTGCCCGGATTGACGATTTGTTTGATTCGCTGCCAGGTGCACGAGTATTTTGAAGGATTGATCTCCGCTCGGGTTACAATCAGGTTTGAAGGTAGGTATGGATGATGTACCGAAGAAAGCTTTTCGAATGAGGTAGGGCATATGGTTATTGTCAGGTCTTTTGGACTTACTAATGCCTGCAGCAGCGTTTATGGATTGAAATAAACCTTGTCTTCAAGGAATATTGGACAAGTTCGTGGTTGGTTTCATGGCGAATATTGATCTACTCTAAAACGAAGGGGGGAGAACACGAGGGAGCATCTGAGGATTGTTCTGAGGACCCTATGTCAGCACCAGTGTATTCCGAAGTTCTCCTCTAATGCAAATTTTGGTTGGCTCCGGTCAGTTTCTTGGCCATGTCATATCGCAGGATGGAGTTTGTGGATCGCGCAAATTCAGGCGGTCAGAGATTTGCCACAAGGCCGAAGAACGTACGGGAGGTGCGTGGATTTCTCGGATTAGATGGCTATTATCGGAAAATTTATTGAGGGATTCTCGAAGATCGCACTTCCCCTCTCACGATGACTCGGAGAAGATGAGGTTTATATGGTCTTCGCTTGTGATGAAGTTTATGGAGTTAAAGCAGAGATTGACCACCGTCCAGTACTGGCGCTACCTGTTGAAGGTGTCAGATTCAGTATTTATGCGATGCCTCTGGAGTTTGGCCGGGTATGTATTGATGCAGGAGGGGTAGAAGTTATTGCATAGCTTCTCAACAGTGAAGTCGTATGAGACCAGAATTCCCACGCACAACCTTGAGTTAGAGAGTGATCTTCACACTGAAGCATATGGAGACATTATTATATGGGCAGCAGTGCGAGATATATTTTTCGACCACAAGAGCTGAATACTTGTTTCGCAGAATGAGCTAAACTGCGACAGAGCCGATGGCTTGAGTTCGTCAAAGATTAGATTTTGATATCAAGTACCATCAGAACCAAAAGGCGAACAGGTTGATGCTGCCTGAGTAGAGTGCATTCTGCGAGCAGTCAGCCTTCCTTAGCAGCGTGTCAGTTACGATGCGGTCTAAGATTGAGAGGATTCGAGTGGAGATAGGTGTAGAGTGTCACAGTATCACTCACCAACATTCTCTCAGGCCAATATTCTAGATCGTACCGGAGGCCTCAGCAAAGAATGATACGGGTGTGAGGAGCTCGATCCGCATGAAATTGGGAGGCTCGTCGATTTCCATTTATCGGCGGAGGTTTTCTGAAGTTCGGCATAGGTGGTTACGTGCCTAGCGACGAGGATTCGAAGAAGGGAGTATTGGCCGAGCACATTCTTCGGCATTAGTCTGTACACCTGGGAAAGTACAAAGATGTACAGGGATCTAAAACAACACTCTGGTGGCCCCGACATGGAGAGGGAGGTTGACAAGTACGTTGAGACTGTTTAGTCTGTCAACAGGGAAGGCAGGCATCAGAGACCGGTCAGACGTTATTACACTGCCGATTCGGAGGGAAGTGGGAGCAGTCTCCAGGATTTCATATGGGGCTCCGAGAACGACGAAGGGCCATGACGGCAGTGGTTATTGTGGAGATTGACAAAGTCGGCACACACTTCTTGTCTGTTTGAAGCAATGCGCCGTCTTCTATGGATCAGCTTGAAGAACTCTAGTACAAGAGATTGTGAGGTTGCACGGAGTGCCAAGTTTCTAGTGGTCTCAGACAGAGAGAGCCGGAGATTCACATCGAAGTTCTGGAAGAGGTTACACAGGAGCTATGGGGACTCAGCTTAATTTCAGAACGCATTCCTCCTCAGACTGATGTCAGAACGAGAGGACGAATCAGATAATTGAGGATAGGCTCAGACGCTTTGTGCTGGGTTTCAGGCTCGTGGATCGATATTACCCCTGGTGGAGTTCTGTAAAACAACAGATTCCAGGCTACTATTAGCCATGGCCTTGTGATAAGGCCGTGTATGGTTCGGATAATGTAGATCTCCGTTTATTGGGACGAGGTTGGCGAGGCCAGCATCGTTGGTCCTGAGATTTACAGCAGACGGCAGAGAAGATTGCCCCTTATCCGACAGCGTATCGAGGTAGCTCAGAGCAGACAAGGAAGACGCTATGCTGACACCATGACGGAGAAGGAGCTAGAGTTTGAAGAAGGTGAGGAGGGTGTAGCTTAAAGTTTCCCGTTCAAAGGCGTTGCGAGTATTTGGAAGGGGAGGGGGAGTTAACCCTCGTTCTGTGGGGCCCTTTCATCTGAAGAGGATCGGGAAGTTGGGCATACAGACTACAGATTCCAGCTTCTATGGAGGGTATCCAAGAAGTAATTTCATGATCTAGGCTCGGAAAATGTTTGCAGCGATCCGTAGCAGATCTGGAGGATACAGAGGATCGAGTGGTACAGATACATGAGCGATGCGGTGAGGACGGTAAGTATTTTGGAGATTCCATCAAGAATTTTGCCAAACAAAGAATTCCGTAGTAAAGGTTCTATAGCGGAATCATGAGTCGGAAAGAAGCGACGGTGAAACGACAGCAGGTATGATGGCTCTAAGTATCATTGATTTGTGTGTAGAATTTAATTTGGGGACAAAATTCTAAATAAGGTGGGTGGAATGTAATACCCGGCTTGTACGGAGTTGGATAATATATTATATTATTATTTTATCATTAATGACATTTGGTAAAATGGCAAATCAGGTCCGTTTCACGAAAGGAAAGCGTCATTACAGCATAACGATTATAGGAATTTTACAGGAAATTATGGGAATTTTTGGAGTATTTAAACGTTAGATTCCGAGTAAATACATTCTCGTAATGTAAAAGACGTTCTCGTAAAAAATAGCAACGAGTGGTCCAAAATGTGCAAAACAGACAGTTTTAGTAAATCCTAGATATTTAAAGGGACTTATCGGGTGAGTAAGGAGTTTGGATGGAAAACGCGAATAGTTAGACGATTAACGAACCGAATGACGCAACGAATATAAAAAACTATGGAAGGCAAAATCGTCATTTAGCATTTTAATTAATGATTAATTACTTAACATTACTAAAGGCAAAATGCCTTAACGATTTTCATTGAAAATCGTCTACGAGAAGCAAAACCATCGACTTCTCCTCCCTGCCCGCGACTATCCGCCATCCGACCTCCGTTATTTGCTCATTTTTCGTCACGTTTTCACCTAATAGACGTTCTAGGAAATGGGATCTCTAGTTTAGAAACGTTTATTGATGATTTTGGAGTTTTAAACAATTAGGTCGTTTAGGTTTCGATTAAAACGCGGAATAGGGTTCGTATTAAATAGGTTAGTCGTGATTAATGTTAGATTGCATGTATTGACGCTACTGACGAAGTTAAATCAATTGTGCACAGGTTAAAAATTAGGGATTTTCGAGTAACAGTTAAAAGTGTGAATCTGAGGGTGTCGAGGCGTGTATTTGCTCGATGAAATAGCTCGATGAATGTGATTAAAGATTTTGGAAGTTCTTTAGTAAAGGTTTTGAAATTTGACGTTATTAAATTATTAAAACTCGTTTTAACGTCAAATCCTTGTAAATGCTAGGTGACAGCGCTCGTGGACGGAGCTTGAGCTGCTTTGGAGACGAGGTAAGTTCCGTGATCTTCTTGGGCCGATTGGATACACCGTACGGCGAATGTCGTCGCGAGGAGTTTTGGAGATGAGTAGTTAATTGTACTGGGTTGGGTAACTGGTTAGGGGTTTATATTGACGCTTTACAGTCTTGGATGGTACCAGCTTATTTTGTTTACTTTAAGATATTGACTGTTCACGCCTCACAACGTGTTTTAAAGAACAAGCATGATGAAAATAGAACTTCCCCCCCCCCGAACAGCCCCCCCTGTTTTAAGATAACGTAAGCATAGCATGGCCACAAAAGCTTATCCGGCGAAAGGCGTATTGCTGAAAGGGTATTGGCCAAAGGCATATGTTATCGTCACGCGGGGGGGGTTCAGGTGGGGTTCAGGCACGGATGTACGTGTTGAAGGTGCCACCCCCACTCTAGCTGGAAGAGTAGTACGCCGCTGGATGAGCTCTCTCCGGTTAGCGGGATAGGATCTCGGTGAACCTATCGTGCATGTTCGTAAGAAAAAAATAACGCAGATTTATCGAATATACGCAACAGCAGCATTGCATTTAAGTAGAGCTTACTGGGCATTTCATCTCATAGTGTGTATGTATGTGTAGGTTTAACAAGGATAGGGTGAGGGATTGAGATTTCCTCCTCCGGAGACTTGAGTCCAGTTGACCGAGGATGGTTGCATGGTTGCTGGCGAGTCGAGGCTAATTACCGTGGGAATATGTATAGATTTTGAGGGTTTTAAGTTATTTTGGCTGATAGAATAGGAAAATTGTTATGAAATTTAGGATGTTGGATGGTAGTGATAGGTTTTATGTTTAATGTTTCAAACGTTTTGGTTTTTAAACTGTAATTAAAGGTCATTGAAATTTTGAACTGTTTAGGAACGATACGGATATGTCGGTTTTAGAGCTAATCAACGGTATGGAAAACAGATTAAACATTATGAATTCCTTCCATAGAGGTTGGTAAATATAATAGTAAACTGTCTTCCCAATCCTCTTCAAGATTGTGAATGGCCAATATATCTGGGGTTCCAACTTGCCTCGCTTTCCAAATCTCACAACTACTTTGCTATGGTGATACTAAGGAAAAACTTCATCACCTACTTCAAAACTCAATTCTCTATGTCACAATCAGCATAACTTTCTGTGGGCTAGGAGATATCAAGATTCTCTGTCGGATAAGGGTAATCTTCTCCACGTTTGCTGCACAACATCAGGACCAATACCAAAGGAGATCTGCATTTTTGGTCCATACAATGCTTCATACAGTGCCATACCTATTGTTGCCTGAAAACTGTTATTATAAGAAAATTACCCAGTGATACGTACTTTACCAAGAACCCTGGAAAATTAATGGCATGCCCGAAGAATATCCTCCAATCTTTGAATAGTCCCCTTTCCATTGTCCATTAGTTTGAGGCGTGAAAAACTTGTACTACAAATGAGCTGCGTACCCATGGCCTTACTGCAACTCTTCCAAAACTAGCTGTAAAAATCAGAATCTCGATCGAAATGAAACTATTGTGACTGGAACTCCATGCAATGTACAATCTCATGCACATACAATCATGGCGAGCTGATCAAATCGAGTATGTCCTCTTTTATTGGCAGGAACAAGAAGTGGAGCAGATTGGTTAAACGATCAACTACACCCAAATTTTTTTTTTTTTTTTCCATCATGTCTGTAACCACACCGTTAAGGGCGATGAGACCCCTTTCAGAACTTCATTACCATTACTTACTCTAATTACTCTCTGCTACCTTTGTTGTTTTTTTTTTGAAACTTAAAAACGGGTCGGCTATCTGGACAGAATCCTACCC
>CM039505.1:20629453-20688866 GCA_022432975.1 Begonia masoniana | reverse complement strand
GATGTCTACCAAGAGCTGGCAAGCCGAAAAAGTAAAAGCTATACAAGAGGCTAGGGATCTGCAAGGTTCTCAAGCAGAAGAACTCTTGGCTCTAATCCCACTAAGAAGTCGCTGGTTGATTAGATGGAGACGCACCGTGAAGCAATATGACGTGAGTCTTAGCTGTATTACACTTCATATTCTCCGTTTAAAAGAGAGAAAATCCAGCTTCCTGGGACTCTAAAATATGAATCTTCTTCACAATTATGTAGAACACCTTGCGACACACACATTCATATGCGGGGTCGTTGATGATGTAGGATTAGAAGACACTTGGATTTTCGACAGGTTCTTGGATTGAATGTCACAACTGACCCACGCCAAATAGGATCCATAGTGGAGGCTCTTAAATCCGAGCCCACTTTTCAACCGTACGGGGCTTAACCTCGGCCGAGTGGATACATCAATAGTGACATTTTGAGCTCCGTCTAGTGGTAACGGTAAGATCATCAAGAAAAGCCCAGAACTCTCTGCAAAGTAATGTCCTCGTCTTTTCTCCGCTGGCAGTGACATGCAAATACGAGGCCAAATACACCTAGTACGCACCATTAAACGGCTCGTTGACCTTCAGAATAAAATAGCGATCTACTCATCGTTCATCGCCCGATAGAAAACTCGGCTTTACCGGGGTCGAGTCCAATCCGATCGACAATTGATGGTGGTGAGTCTGTGCAGCCATCCAGCCCTAAATCGAGGCATAGTGTTCTTGCCCAACAATAAGCCTAGCAGGAGGACTGTCCCCAATCGAATAATATTGCCCTGGACAACATAATTTGACTCATACCGCTCCCAAAGGTACATCACACTATCTTCCATCTGCTAATTCAGGCCTCAAGCTGCATTCTGACCCACAATCAGTGGAAACAAAAAGTGCTAGCCCCCTTTTAACAAAGAAAATACCGCTACGCCCATAACAATATAGTACCTGCTATCACGGCCGACTGTCCTCGTCATCAACATCTCCAGGCTCAAAAATGCGAAGATCTCCGCATACATCTCCTCTGAATCCGCTACCTGATCTCGCCCTGCTCTCGAACAATCTCTGACAAGTGACCGATCTCCCCACATCTATAACATTTATTTGTGCCCCCTCGGTGCACTCGCCGACTATGCTCCTTTTGGCACTTTGGCCACCACACCTCGGACTTCTTCCCCTGTGCCCCGACATTACCTCCTCAGAGGTCCTCTTCACCCCTCTGCTGCTGCTGGGGCTGTAACTCAGCGCCTCCTCGTTCGTGACTGAGGACGGCTTCTCGAAGAACCCTTTGCTGGCTCCTCGGTCTAACACAATGCTCTGGCCAGCCTCGATTATCCAGAGCGCTAGCTGTATGTCCATAATATGGCGCAAATATTCCGACACAAAGGCATCCAAATCGCCAGATTAATTCCCCCATAAACTGTGCACCTTCCCTCATTTCGCTAACACGACCGGTGCAATCTATATGCCTGAAACTTCCGATAGTCCTCACCGAACATCGCTTCAGCTCATAAAGTCGTCCTCGGCGCCACATCTCCTGTCGCGGGAAAAGAAAAAAAATATTTATGCGGAAAGAAAAACTTGACCGATCCAAGTCATAACTGTCTCCGCGTCGACTTAATCGAGTCCCATGCCTACCTCGACATAACCTAACCTAGCTCCATCACCCGGATCCACTCCGCAGCACTTTTTGGATCGGATGATTGCCTCATACTGGAGCCGAGCCTCGCCTGTGCAGACCCGGTCTTGTACCTACCAGATCCTGTCCTCTGGTTCGCTCGATCACTAGTCCGCATTTTTGTGCTTGCGCATAGCTGAGACTGGCGATCTATTCTTTCTATAAACATCTAGTCGCATCATCTCTAGGATCCTTTCCTCGAACCTTCTTAGAAAATCCTATAAAATCAAACACAACTCCAAGAACAAAATCATAAACTATAAACGACTTACAGTTGATCAAGGATGTCCCGTAGTGGTTGTGCATCGAGCAGTCTACAGACGATTTAAAACCTGGGGGCTCTGATCAATAAATGTACATCCCTAAACGGTCCCATTTCCCGTAAATATTATGGTTTTTTATCCAATAAACTAGGCTTAACATTTAGCGGAAGTAAACGTGTTAAATCGAATCGAAGTCGTTTGGTAATTCGTTTAAACCATACTACAATAATGAAATTATAAAAATTAAAAACACTAAATAAATGAAATACAAACATAAAATCGCGCCGAGGGACAAAAGGGGAATTTTCCCCCCAAATGGAGGGCGCTCGTCCGCCAAATGTTAGGCCGGCACCTCCCACAGGGCCGCCGGTCGGACAGTGCTTTTTCCGATCGTGCCGCCCCACTTGTCTTGGTCCCCCCCCCGAACTCGACTCTCCTTCCCCGAGCACTGAAGCTCTCTGGAAAACCAGAGAGTTTTCCACATTCAAAGCCCCTTCTTGGCATTCAACGCCTCCCCTCTTTCTGACTACTTCTTCTTTGCTTTCACGTATCCATTACACTATAAAAACACCCATTCACAATTGGCCTAACACACATACTTCCCACATATACATTTCAACTCTCGTTCAAAACCAGCAGACTCAGAAAACGTTCAAACTAGCCTTTTTCATGAAATAAACGCTGGATTTTGAACTCGAAACAATCCTTCCTATTTGAAATCAACAAAAGTTATCAGCGTTCCAAAATACATTCAATGAAAGACTTTCCAAACCTTATCAAATCCAGTTTCAAAACATTTCAAAACGTTTTGTGAACACTCAAACCTAACCTATCCATACCATAACCAACGCCCCCTAAAATTTCTATACAATTTAACTAAAACTCTATATCCCTCAAATACATACACATTCCCCCCGGTAAAACGCTTCCGGCGGCCAGCACACTCCCCGGGCCATTCTCCATACGGCTCATACCTCAGAATGAGGAATTTTACCTCACTTGGCTCAATTCACCTATACTCCCTTACACATACAGACATCTAGGAATAATGCACTCATTACGCTTCGTAATGCAGAGCATGGCGTCGTATGCCATCATAAAACGGCAGATACAGAGTCATATTCAGATACAAAACAGATACAGATTCAGATTCATTCGTCGCACAGATTGTTCCCGAGATCGCAGACCCACTACCGGAGAGATCGCTCCAGCGTCTGACTACTCTTTCCAGCTAGAGGAGGGTACACCCTTACACACGTACAGCCGTGCCTGAGCCCCACTCACGTGACAGATAAAGATTACGTTTATTCATTACAGAGGTTTTCATTCGTTTTCTTAAAAACACGTGCGAAATTCATTTCAGACATTTGCAAACAAGTGATGCAGAACAGATATGAGCATAATTAACTATATAATAAACAAGCACATGTATACCATCAGACGAAACAGATAACCTATAACAATTGTAAAACCTCAATACCTAACCAAAACGACTTAAACAAATAACCAGTAAGTCCTAGACGTACATCGAGTACGGTGTTAGACAAATCGGTCAGAGGTACAGTCACGCCAGGACTTTACCTGAGCCGTGAAATCGAAGATCTGTCCACGAGAGTCGTTGTATGAGGGCCCAAAACACAAACTCGACATTAACCTGTTTAACTAAACTACTAAACGTCCAATTCCACAAAACCTTAAATAAAGAAATTCTAAAGCTTTAATCCAATTCATTGAGCTAACTATCGAGCGATTGACGAGCAAGCAATCTGAGCTCGGCACAATTCCCAATTTACGAGTTGTTTTTTCCCCTAAAAATCTCAAATTCACAAATTCTAACATTCGTCCACAATCAATTAAATTCGTTCAATAACGTTCAATACATTTTACTATATCATTAATACGGCAAAAACTATCCAGTTCGGAACTATAAATCGCGATTTTTGAACAAAACTAAACGAACAATAATGTTCAAACTCCGGAAAACTCGAAATCAATGTTGTTAAAAACTATAGATCATACCATAGAGTCGATTGGAGGAGAAAAAAGAGACAGGAAAAACGGCAACGATTGGAGGCAGAAGGGAGGTCGGAAGTTGAGAACTCGCAACGACAGGCGGAGGCCGAGAGAAAAAGAAAAGGAAACGTTTGGAAAAATGAAGTGTCGAGGGCGGAACAGAACGTTATTTAATTAAAATTGACTCGGCGAATTACATTGGCCCTATATATGTTTTTATTCGTTCGTCCTTCCATTTGTAATTGACTAGCTATTCGGTTCACCAAATTCTCCTTATTTCACCCAGATGTCCAAATCCTTATTAGGATTATTAAAATGTCTATTTGCAATTCGGACATTGTTGGGATTTTACTAGAACGTCCTTTCTATTACGAGAAAATAATTACTTGGAAATCAACGTTCTTACTCCGAAAAATCCCTAAATTTTTCTCAAATTCCTTTAATCGTTAGGAGCAAAATGACGCCTTCTTTATTTTCGTAAAATGGATCTGATTTGATGTATTTATGAAAATGCCAACATATGATATGTATATAAAATCCGTAAAAGACGGATATGACAAAAAAGGAATCATCAATTATGTGGAACAAATGGGTTTTACCAAAATAATTGGATGAAAAATAGGATTGTAGTTAGAAAAAGGCTAGATAGTTGATAAGGGTAATCCCACGAAGAAGTATGACGTTGAGGAATCCTGTGCCCTGTTAGCTAGGACTAGAATTAATCAGACAGCTCTTAGCTTGTGCATGCTACAGAAACTTCGCACTCTTTCAATGGATGTAAAGAGTGCATTTTAAATGAATACAGCACAGAAGAAGTTTATGTAGAGCAACCTTAGGTTTGAAGCCTTTGATAAACTTGAATGTATACAAACAAGGAAGCTCTTTATGGACTTAAGTAGTGTCTCATCGGCTGGTGTATGAGAGATTGTAAGAAATTTTCCTTCGAGGAAAGAAATTTCAGAAGGTAACACCGAGCAACTTATGTACCATACAAACGATGAAGACATTCTGTTAGTTCAGTAGCACTCGGTTCCATTAACAAATTTCTATTCTTGTTATTTCATATAGTAGTTGTGGAGAGCAATTGAGGAAATATTAATTAGGTTCATGAGTGATAAGTCATGGCATAGTGTAATTTGAAACTTAAAATAATAGATACCTATTTAAGGAAGAGCTTTGGGATTAAATGCCCTGTAGCCGCCCTCTTTCTTAACTCTCCTCTTTCGATATTCACTCACGCAGCAGGCTCTCTAGGCGACTATCCATCCGATTTCTCCAACAGTGATTCTGTTTCAATTCTTGCTGCATGGGTAACTAATCGCTTATTTGGGGAGTAGATAATGTGAGTTCGCGATGCTGTGAGCGAACTACTTCGGTTTTGGGTGGAAATAATCATAGATGTATAACAACTAAGCTCCTAAACTAGTTCTTTACAGCTCTTGGATGGTGTAGAATGCGTTTATAAAATCTAAGCGAATATCTTTCCATGGTTATTAGGTTGATTAAGCGCCCCAAGTATTTACAACACCGAGCATTCCGTGAGAGCTCAGGTACGTTGCAGTATGCAGGTGCCTTCAGGCCTACATCACAAAACATGGATTATGTATTTGAAATGAGTTTGGATCTCACCATCCTGTTTTTCTTGAAAGATTACGAAAATTAATTCCGTAGGAATGGTAAGGCATGAACTGAATGTTACAGACAAACTATGAAGGAACTAATCCACCCTTAACTTAGGGAAGGGAGTTATCACTTGGGAGGATTGATCCCACTCCCAAGGGACTTGAAAGGGATCAGATCGATATTAAGGAAATTCATCCGCCCCTTAATCGAGTAGTTGGCTGTATAACATGGGGGATGGAGCCACTCCCAAGGGAACCCGAGGCATCAGACCAATTATGAATGAAGGTGAAGCCAAATGAGATGATAAAGTAAATTGGCATGTTTAGGAATTGGTATGTTTTCAGCATTTCATTTCAATTATTGCTTTACTTACGTGGCATTAGCTCATGATGATTTTTTGTGTACGGTTTGTTGAGGAGACTGCAGGTGAATCTTCCTGAGTTCACCGATGATAGAGCGTTGGGGGAGTACATTCATGTTTCGGCCGGTAACTGATGAAGCTGATTACTGGTGTCATGGATGGAATCTAGTAAACCATGATTCATTTGCGTATGTCGCGAGTTCTATAAAACTGTAGTTTTATGTTTGTGAATACCTTTGAAACTTTGTCTCATTTTAATACTCTGTTGGCTTGAAAAGGATTTTTCTACCAAATTCTGGGTAATATATTTTAAAGTAGTTTTGGAATGTTCTTTTGCAAATGTTCAAAATCTTTTGGACGATAGTCTTTCCATTTTAGAGAGCAAATGCTCGATGATCTACTATAAAAGTTTGTTAGTTCTGTTACGATCGATGATATCTTCAGTAAAGCCATCGGATGATGTCTTCATAGAGTCCTCGGATATGTATTCATGATCCTCGAAGATATGAAGTGAAATGGTCTTTTTGTGTAACCATATTGAATTCAAGTCTTATCCCTCGGTATGTTAAGGTAACCGTATTTTTGTCGTTTTGCGATCGGGTGCGTTTGGAGAGTGAGTCGTCCGCTGACGTCATCGGCTGAGTTTGAATAGTGATTCTTCCGGCTGACGTCATCGCTGAGTTGGACGAGTGTTCTTCCGGCTGACGTGCATCGCTTAGAGAAGAGTAGTTCTTCCGATGACGTCATCGGTGGAAGTCCTCCGGTGTGTTTTCTGACTGGGTTCGTTGACTCTGATCAGCGGATGAGGTCGTGGACTTTTTCGGATCTTCAAAGCATTTCATACTTAGCTCCAGTCTCTTCTGCCGCATTACTCTTCCCAATAGTTAACCGCTACTTTAAAATTTTTACAGTTTGTTTAATCTATTTTCGTTAAAACGAAAAAAATCTCCATCTAGTTTACAATTTTGAGGCTTTAGTAAATGTCAAATTTGATTTTGAGCGAGTGTTCCTTTGAAATTTGTCAATTTTTTCTTAGTCCTGTTCGGTGTTTGTACGAACTGAGTTTAGAAAACTCAGGGCGGATTACAGATGTTCGTCAGAAACATTCAGTACCAAACAGGTCACACACCCAGGATACTGACCTAGGTAGACTAGTGACCATCGTTGCAGGGGAGTACTCCACAACTGTAAAGTGTTTATGTTAGCTTTAGCTATAAGAGTTTATGCAGTATTAACCCTGGCAAGATTAGTAATAGGGCCAGACCCCAGGGAGGCCTAGGTAACCAGAGAATGCCGAAGTGAGCATGAAGAGGAGCCTAGTGTGATTAGGCAGCTTACGATTTAGTACGTCAGCAAACGGATTTAGTGTGCCAACAATCGGATCATTTGGGTGTGTTGTTTGACCGAGATGTACAAGAAGTGCTAACTCGATTTTCTAGTGGTGAGCACTCTGGAGACAATTTCGGAGACTTAGCCGCGACATTTGATGGAAGTCACTAATCCCACTGTGGCTGACAGATGGCTCAGAAGATTGGAGTAATGTTTAGGTAGGCCAATATTGAGGAAGGAGAGCAACGTCACTGCTTGCACCTTCCTCTTGCTACAAAGCTCAACTCTGGTGGGAGTCTATGAAAAACCGCCGCTTAGAACCTGGCTTGTCATGGACACATTTCAGAGATTTTTCTATGAAAAGACTTATTTCAACAAGCACTATTCACGCCGCTCGAAGTTGAATTTTGAAGGCTTGAAAAAGAAAGGGGTAGTGGCTGAGTACAACCGACCATTCGATCCCTTAAAGATTTGCCGGACATCTCGTCTATAGACTGAAATAAGTGTTTCAGTTTAGAATGCACTAAAGCCAGAGATTTTTTTTTCGAGGAGTCAATTTACTGCAATCAAATGCTTGTCCTTTTGCGTTGTTCACTGGCTTGGAATGGAGATGGGGAAATGAAGTGTACTAGATCAAGGGAAACCCCACCGGAATTATCCATCGATCAACAGAGTGGAACAAAAGGCCTAGTGAAGCCAAACTTCCAGGAACGCAAGAAGGTACAGGACACCCATAGTATCCTCCAGCCTTGTGTCTGAAAAGTCACTGTAGTGAAAAATGTAGGTAACTCGGATATCGGGAAAGTGTTTTCATTGGAAGATGTTGGACACTCGTTCAAGTATTACCCAAAGCCAGGATCATCATCTTTCATTGTACCCGTCTGCCATTCACCAGGACGCCTCGCCTTAAGATGGCCCTACCAAGGTAAAGCTAAGGAATTCTCCATGATGGAGACGGCGATGATTACAGCCTGCCGTGGTGGTCAGTACCATATGGATCAACTCTACCTTGCCTTTAACTTGTACTAGATTCAGGTGTAACACATTCTTTTTAGCCTCTACGCGACAGTTGCTTATAAACCTAGATGTACATGTTACCCCATTGAGCATGTGTTTTTAACGAGCATACCCTCTGGGAGCTAATGTATCTCAACAAGTGAACTGGATAGTGTCGTATTAGTGAGAAAGCCATGAATCTCTGCCTGCTGAACCTCTTATTATGGATAAACAAGATTGTGTAATCCTAGGAATAGCTTTGGTTTTTTTTAACTTAATGCCACGATCGAACCTGTAGGACTGAATAGTTTAGTTTCCACCCCTCTGGTATTTTGAACACATACGTGTTCAAGCTTCAAAGAAAAGTAAGAAAATTCTGTGATGACTCTATTAACTAGAACCTTCCCCGATATGCAGTACTTGTGCTTCTACTGCGTTTTAGCACACTGCACTTAAAAGTAAATTCCTCAAAATGTCGTTACTTGTCCAGACTTTTCCTGAGTCATTTTATATGACCTCCCAGGATTACCCACAAGATAGGGAATCGATTTGTTGTGATGTGTACCTCGTGCCGGGGTGGACCTGTGTCTAACAATCCATATAGTATCACCACACTAAGAGTTAAAGAACGTTGGAGGATTTATTGGAGAAAGGGTTCATCATGGGAGTGACGGAGACGCCCAAGCTTCACGTGGTTGCACCCGTCCTTTTTGTGTACAAAATCAAGACGGATCAATGGCGTATGTGGGCATTGAATGTATAGGGATTTGAACGTTAACTGTAAACAAATATCCTCACTACTCCTAAAACCATCGCTATTCACAAATTTATTTGACCAGTTATTGTTATGCGAAAACCAACCCCCCAGTCGTTTTTCTAAGATTGACCTTAGGTCCGTTATTACCAACTAATCAAATCTGAGGATAGCCATAGACAGCCTTCGCACAAGGTATGGAATTACATTCTGTGGTAAGGGTCTTTTGGAGTGAAATGCAGTCCAACAGCCTTTATGGATCTTATGAATAGAGTGTTTTCAGGATATTTAGATAATTTGTTATGTGTTTTATTGATGATTCATAATCTACTCGCTTACTAAAGACGAGCCGCAAGACATTTGAGGTTAGGGTTTAGGAGTACTGATAATGAAGGAGCATCAACTAGGTGTGGTAGCGGGAGAGGACCACTTTATATTAGTGCAATTTTTCCAGGCGTGGTCGGTTGGTGGACACTCTGTACAAAACAACCAAGTTTCTAGGGGGGGGCTCTCAATGTGATCTCCAGAGAGGGATATTCTGCCGCTCCAGCCAAAGTTCAAGCATTTAAGGAGTGACTCCAACTGAAGAAGGCCTACTGATATTAGTAGTTTTCTTGGACTTGGAGGGTACTATAGAAATTATGAAGGATCTTTCGAAGAGTGCGACACCCCTACGAAGTTAACGATGAAAAATGTTAAGTTATTGACTATGAATGTGAGCAATTTTCAAGACCTTGAAACCGAAATTGACCGAGGCCCCAATATTAACCCTTCCAATTGCAAATGGTAATTCATTTATTGTGACGCTTACAAATTGGTCTTGTATGTGTGTTTGGTGCAAAACGGTAAGGTAAAAGCGTATGCATTTAGACATTGAAAGTCACTGAGACGAAGTACCCCACACAGACTTAGAATAGCTGCATGGTGTTCGGGCCTTAAGATTTGGAGGCATTCCTTGTATGGACAACCTTGTGAATTTTAATGATCACAAGCCTGAGTATCTTTTCACCAGAAAGAAGGAACATGCGCACGTCGATGGTTGGAATTTTTAAAGATTATTTTTGATATTAAATACCCCTCCCGTCAAGCAATGTTGTGGCCAGATGCCTTGAGTAGTGGCAACCCACCCCCAACTAAGGTTGTCAACATGCCATAGCTTTTAGAGCAAATTCCAAAGGGTTTAATTTAGAATCGTATCCATTGTATCGGCTATCTTTCAGCCATAACCTAAAGCTTCCCAGTTGGGAGAAAATAAAGGAGGCTCAGACTAATGATGAGAATGTAACAGTATCATTAGCATGACTTCTACTGATAAACAGATTTTAACTATTCTGCTGATGGCATCCTTAATTTAGAAATAGATGGATTTGTCCCTGCCGTTAAAATACTTCGTGATGAATCTTTCTAAAGCACACCTTCCACTTCTCTGTTCACCCCGGGAGTACAAAGATTTACAAGTATTTAACAGCGTATGGGTGGCCAGTAGGGAAACGAAGTGTGTCAGATTAGGTAGGATCATATTTGTGTGTCCATCATTAAGCGTACATCAGAGACCTGCTGGAAGGTTACAACATTGTACGCCGTTGCCCTGAATGAATGGAGCAATCACGTGGATTTTGGTTGTAGATTGCCTAGAACGCTAAAGGACAGATCAGTTGGTGATAGTTTACCCGTCTAACCATCAGCTCATTTCTCCAATAAAGGTGACTTACTCGATGGATCAACTTGCCGAATTGTAATTGCAAGAACTTGTTAGGTTGCAGAGTTCCATGTAAAAACAACCATAGTTTCAACTCGGATTCTAGATTTCATCTAAGTTTTGAAAAGTTTGCACAAGGCTATGGTACACAGCTCCATTTGTAGCACAGCCTTTACCTCAAACCCCAAAAGATAGCACAGTCCGAAAGAACCACTAAACATTGTAGTATAGCTTCGTGCAGGCATATTGGATGTTCAAGTTCTTGGAGCAAGTACTATCCTAGTAGAATTCTCCTTATAATAACAGTTTCAGGCACTGTGTATGACCGTATGACGCACTGTACGGACGAAATTGCAATCTCCGTTGTACTGGGACGAATTGGGAAGCACCGTTGCTTGGGTCCTGACTTGTTCAACTGTTGAAGAAGGTTTGCCCTCATCTGCCAAGGATCGTACAGCTCAAAGCCGTAAAAAAAGTATGCCGACGCAACGCATGTAACTAGAGTTTGAAATAGTGATATTTTCCTCAAGTACACCATTTAAAGGATTGTGCTGAGATCCGAAGAGAGTCAAGTTGAACCCCAGATTTATGGGACCATTCACTATTCTGGAGAAGATTTTGGAGAGCAACCTATCAGTTGCAGCTACCGACCTTCTATGGAGGGATACACAAGTGTTCTATGTTTCTATGTTTGAGAAAACTCCATAGGACCATATCCAGATGTGAAGCACAGGACATGGAAGTTCATCATACCCTTACTATGAGGCGAAACCAGTAAGTATCCTGGACATCAGTGATGAATGGTTGGCGCAACAAAGAGTTCCTTTAGTGAAAGTCTTGTGGCCTAACCACCAGGAGAGGAGACACCGGGACGTCAGCAAGACATGATGGACCAATATCCAGAACTGTTCAGGTCCTCTTTTTGGAGACGAATTCTTTTAAGGAGGGTAGATTGTAGCACTCGGTTCTATTAACCATTTCTCTTCTGATTTTAATAGAAAAAATGTTGTGGGATAACATTGCTTAAAGTATTAATTATGTTAATGACTGACTCCAGTACGGGCCTAATTTTTGGGAGATTTAGAACTTAAATAGATACCTATTTCCGGAAGGCTTTGTGATTAATGCCCTGTAGCCACCACTCCTTTCCTTACTCTCCTCCCTTCGTATCAGCTCAACATAGAACCTCTCTAGGCGATTCTTCCATCCGAATTTTCTCCACTAGGTGATTCTTTTTCACTTCTTGCTCGTGGGTAACTAACTATCAATGATTTGGGGAGTGGAGAAAATGTGAGTTTCCAGTGAGTCTAAACCTGCTGTGAGCAAACTAGTTTGGTTTTGGTTGTAATCGAGATGTATAACGAACTAAGCTCTACACTATTTCCTTATTCCTTCTGGATGGTGTAAAAATGAGGTTTAGTAAATCTTCGAATAGCGGTCCATTTTAGGTTGAGTACTCCCAAGTAGTTTCCAACACCGGATCTTTCCAGGAGAGCCATAGTGAAGTACATGTGCCTTCATACCGACATCACAAAATAGTAGGATTATTATTGTGTGAATGAGTTTTGTATGTCAGGCATCATGTTTTTCTGAAAGATTACGAAAATGATTCCAGTAAGGAATGGTAAGGCATGAACTGAATGTGACAGAACAAACTATTAAGGGAACTATCCCACCTCCCTTAACTTATTAATGATTTTATAACTTGTAGGATTGATCCCACTCACAGAGAACTGAGGATCATATCACTATTACGGAAATGCTCGCCCCTAATCGTAATGGAGTATAACATTGGGAGGATTGTCCCACTCCCAAGGGAACGAGGGATCAAACCAGTTTATGAATGAATGTGGATCGCAACTGTATTAGAAAGTCTACATTGCATGTTATGAATTTATGTTTCAGATTTCTTTCATTATTTGCGTTTAACTTACTTCATTAGGCTATAATGAGTTATTGTGTGTCGGTGTTAGGATACCGCAGGTGATCTTCCTGATGCACAGATTATAAGGAGTTTTTTGGGAGTACATTCATGTTTCAGCCTGTAAACTGAGAGGCGATTAACTGTTTAGTGGATGATAAAGTCTATTTGAACCATGAGTCAATTTGATATCGGGAGTTCTTATGAAAATGGTAGTTTTAATTGTATTGAAATACCTTTGCGACCTTTTCCTGATTTTAATCCTCTGTTGGCTTTTAAAAGTCGTGTCTACCAAATTCTGCTACATTATATTTAGTGAAGTAGGTTTTGAATGTGCTTTTGCAATGCCAACGTCTTTTGGTAGACGAGCTTTTCCCTGTGTGGAGAGAAATGCTCGTAGCTACTATACACGTTGTGGTCTAGATTGCCTATCAGATGAGTCTCTTAAAGCCATCGGATGATGTCGGCATAAGTCTCGGATTATGTATCCTTGTCAGCCATCGGAAGATTATTAGTAAAAAATTTGTCGTTTGTACCGGATGATGTCGAGTATTTTATATCCTCGATGATGAGGTAAAAGTCTTTGTCCGTTTTGCGATCTGGCTGAAGACGTATGGAAGAGTTGATTCTTCCGGCTTACAGTATCGCCGCAGTGGAAGAGGTGATTCTTATGGCTGACATTCATCGTGGAGTTGGAAGAGTGATTCTTCCAGCTAACTCATCGCCGAAGTTGGAAGAGTGATTTCTTCTGGCTGACCTCAGCGCTGAATAGAGATATTTCTTCCTGCTGACGCAGCGGTGTAAGTCCTCCTGTTTTGTTTCTGCCCGTTTTTCGTTTGACTCTGATCAGCGGATTCTGTCGGACTTTTATGATCGTCAAGCTTCATACTTAACTTTCATCGGTCCCCTGCCAAATTACTTCCTCAATATTTTAACCGATTCTGTTAAAATTGTTTTGATAGTTTGTTTACGCTATTTTCGTTAAAAAAAAATCTTCTCCGCTGCTCGTTTTAAAATTTGCGGCTTGAGCAAATGTCAAATCTTTGAGTTTGAGCAAAGTTTTTCTTTGAAATTTGTCAAATGTTCTTAGCCCTGTTCTGGGTTATGTGTAAACGAACTGGTTTAGAACACGCGGGTGTTACAGTTCATATCTATGTCATGACATTTATTTGATCACGAATACACAGGTTACTGAATTTTTCCGCCCACATGCAAAGTGAATTTGAAAATGAGTAGAGGGGGAGTAACATCTCTTAAGATTCAGATCTGTCACTCCCTATGACATTTTCTTCTGTCAAGAAAACATCAAGGCCTCTTAAAGAAATTTGGTTTAGAATCTGTTAAATCTTCTAGAACTTCCCTGATTACTCACACCAAACTGGACAAAGATGAAAATGGAATAAATGTGGACATAATAAATGTCGTGGGGATGAGTGTTCATTATTATATCTGACTGCTAGTAGGGCCAGATATTCTATTTATTGTTTGCTTTGGCTAGATTTCAAGCTGCCCCTAAGGAGTTCTAATTTTTACTGCTGTCAAAATAAGAATTTGCAAATATTTAAGTGGACATCTGACTTAGATTATGGTATCCTAAAGGTACTTCTTTCGATTTTAGTTGGAGATCTGATGCGATTATGCTGGAATGTCCTAGTTGTAGGAAAAGCACGAGTGGTACTTGTCAGTTCTTAGGAGAATCTCTAGTGTCCTTGGATTCTAGAAACAAAACTCTATTGCAGTGTCAACTGCTGAAAGTGCATATATCGCATCTGGACAGTTGTTTGTGCACAAATGCTTTGGATGAAACAAAAAACGCCCTAGAAATTATAATCTGTTTTATAATAGATTCCTATTACGGTGTGACAACACCTGTGCGATCAATATTTCCGATCCCAGTCAGCTTCTAGAAAGAACCTAGCGAAGGTCAGGTATCCACTTCACTCCGAGAATCAAGTTCAAAGAGGTGATATTTCTTTAAAATTTGTCAATTCAGTTGATCAATTGGCCGATATCTTCACAAAACTTTTGGATCAGAAAACCTTCTGTAGTATAAGAAGACCTCATTAGGTGTGAGAAAAGTTAAGGTTCTTTCCTTTCTCTACCTTCGGTATTTTCATCGCCCGCTCCTTGTCTATTAACCGGAAGATATGCCTCATCCGCTTACTGGAAGATGTCTATGTACCGGATGATATAATCTTTAATCTGCCAACACGTGTCTCTAATCGGGCGATATCCGACTTCCACGTTTGTTTTCTTCTAGTCGAGCGATGCCCTAATACATTTAAACCCTTTTTTTTAAGACGCTTCATCTTTCGCGCCCTTTCAAAAAACTTCTGCCTCCAATCTTTTTCTCTCTAGGTTTTCTCCCTCGACTCGTTCATGGCTTCATCTTCTCGCGTTGTTCAGGAACTGGCCAAGAAGAAGGCCAAAGTCTCAGCTCGTCAGCCACGAGAGATTCCTCGTGCAAATAGTTTGCCATCTTACTTTTTCCTCACTCAGGCTGCAGAGACAAGGTATCACGATGACTTTAAACATAAGAAGTTGATTCCAAGTCGTGGTATTATTCATGACGATTTAGTTGGTTTAAATTTAATTGCACCCTTGACAGATATTGGCTTAATGGGGTTGTTCGATGTTGAATCTTTCTATTATCCCTCTGCTATTCACATGTTTTATGTCAATCTTAGCTATCCTTCTGATCAATCTACTATTTCGAGCTGTGTATGGAAAACACATAGTTATAACCTCCCAATCCTTAAATGTGCTTCTGGAGAGTCCTCATTTAGATAATCATACTAAATTCTATACGACAGAACAAGACCCCCCATTTCTTGACACTCCTGAGGGGCATCTATTTTTGAAAGAAATTGTCCTAGACCCGAACAATATCCCAAATTCTTTGAAGAGCAAACACTTAACTGTTCGAGCTCGACTGTTTCATCAAATGATCGGATATAATGTTATTCCTAAGGGTGGTCATTATGATGGTATTAGTAGCATGGAATTTTTTGTTCTTTTTGCTATCTTCTAAAAGACTCCCTTTGATATAGGTTTTATTATCTTAAGACGGATGATACAGAGTGTCACCTGCAGAACCACTTCTTTTCCCTATAATCTACTTCTCATGAAGATCTTTCAGAAGTTTGATGTAGAATTTCCCAAGGACGAGGATCCTACATGCCTTAAAACGTCCAGCTATTACTCTACCTCTACTTTGAACAGAATGGGAATCAAAAAGAATAGATGAGGAGATTTTGTTATGGATCAGTCTAAGAAAAGGGCTACTAAGGTAGCTGCTGTCAGAAAAGGAAAGAGGAAACTGATTATGGCTGAAGAATCATCAACTGAAAAAGGCGGTGGTGATTGAGAGATTCCTGCTTTTGATCTTTCTCCTTCTCATTCTCTGGTATCTCGCCCCCACCTTCCTCCACTAGTGCCAAGGAATCATGCTCCCTCCTCTCTAGCCCATATCTTTGAGGCAATCTCAGTTCCTTTTACTCCTAGCATTCCTCATCCATCTCCTCCACCTCCTTTTTTTGTGCCACCTTCTGTTTCTCCATCTGTGCCCCCTCTACTTCTAGAGGATCCTTCTTCCCCTCCACCTGCCCTTTTGTTGCCTGCTCCAGCTCCCATCTCTTCTCCAGTCCACCCGTCTCCTTTCTTGCCTTCTCAGCCTGCTCCACCTATCTCTCTAGTAGTCCAAAATGCTCCTCCACTTCCAATTGCTCCTCCAAGTCCAATTGCTCCTCCAGTTCAAGTCCAAGTCTCCTCACCACTCCCGTCCAATGCTCCAGCAACTCCTCAAACTTATCAGAGGAGATCATTCATAACTGAGGCACAGTTTAATGAGTTCTTGACATGCGTAGAAAGTTTTGGCACTGCTCTCTCCTCTGTTCAGGATCAATACACTGGTTTGAAGTCCTGCGTAGAGAGTCTCGGGTCAGCCCTCAGTTCAATTCAAAGTCAAATTGACAAATCTATGGATGCCAAGCTCGACAAGAACAAATTGGACATGAGCAGAGATTTGGATGCAGGTCTAGATCAGTTGTCAAAGAAATGGATCGGCATAGGGAGATTTTGTCCTTGGACTTTCGGTCTCTCAGGTCTACAGTTAAAGCTCTTCATCCCGATCCCGATCCCGAATTGCCTAGTCCTATCAGTTTCTCAGAGGCTTGCTATGAAGATCTTTTTCTTCCATTTTCTAGACCTACAGTTGATGAAGATGTGTGCTTCATGTCTTTGGATATTCATGAGGCTGAGCTCCAGTTCTCTAATCCTTCTGCTTCTTCTGTTCCTGAATCTTCTTCTCTGCCAGCCAGTTCTTTCGATGCTTCTCCTGCTGCTGAAGCTCCACCCTGTCTGGACCTGGGTGTATACCGAGGACCGATCGTGCCTCCACCATGTCTAGATTTGGTGTTATGGCGAGAATTCTTTCAGCACTATATTCCTGCTCCTGCCCCTCTTGCTCTACCTGCTCCTCCTGCTCACAGTGTTTCTCCAGATCTTGACGTGCATCCTTCCATTATGCAAGAGTACTGGAAGTGGCTTAAGGACTTAGCTTCACTTAGATAATTTATTTTGTAACCAGCTTTACATTTTTTCTGTTGTTGCACATTGGTACAATTGTCTCTTTTTCCTTATTTTTTTTATAATGACAATGGGGGAGAAAGTGTTTGATTATCTTTGATTGATGCTGTGTTGAGAAATTAGTTTGATTGATGCTGTGTTGAGAAATTAGTTGAATACTGGATCTGATTTGTGTTTGAAATTGGAACGTATGCATATGCTATGGAGGAGCTAGGATTATGGGGGAGAGTAATGTTTAATCAAATTTATACTCATAGATTGTCATCATAAAAAAGGAGAAGATTGTTGACTTAAATGGTGCTTAAGTCTAACTAAGTTTTTTTTTTTTTATGATGTATTTGAATGTTAAGTATGTAATTTGATTATGTTTATTAAATGAGAATATTGAATTATGCATGTGATTTAATCTCTTGGAAATGCCCTTGGGAAGGGTATTTTAGTTTTCTAACAATTGCGGTTGAGTGTACAAGGCTAAATAGTATAACAGGGCTGAAAAACTAATAAATAGAGTTATATCCACCGATTGAAGAAGAAAAGGTTACATCCACCGATTGAAGAAGAAAAGAGTTGCATCCACCTGTTGCTAAACGACAAAAAGTGAAGTCGCTCAAAGACTACTTCATTCGATAGCAAAACGACAAAATCAAAGTCGTTCGAAGAGCTACATTATCCGATCGCAAAACGACGAAAGCAGAGTCGTTCAAAAAGCTATATCATCCGCCAGCTAAACGACAAAAATGAAGTCGTTCAAAGAACATCATCCGATAGCGTTCAAAGATTTATCATCCGATTGCTAAACAACAAAATGATTCATCATCTGATGGCGTTTAAAGCAACATCATCTGATGGCGTTTAAAGCAACATCATCCGATGGCGTTTAAAGCAACATCATCCGATAGCGGTTCAGCTTGTTAAAGCTACGTCTTCCGAAAGCGGTTCAGTTTGTTAAAGCTACATCATCCGATACTGGTTCAACATTTTTAAGCTGCATCATCCGATACCGGTTCAACATTTTAGAGTCGCATCATCCAATGGCATTTCAAGGTGCTTCTGTCGATAGTATTTTAAAGTTTTCTACCGGTAATCTTCCGCCAGAATTCAAAATAACCGTGAAGCTACAGTGACCTTGCCTAGAGCTTTAACTTCTGATCATTAATGGCGAAGCACGATAGCAACTTCAGAATGCAACGGCTATCTACTTTGTACGGATGCTGCTCCAAAGGTAACAAAGTTTCCACATTCGGATAAGGAGCATTCAATACCTAGAGTCGATTGCAGACTGAGTATTTAAGCCGAGAAGTTAGCTCGAAGGAACATCTTTTGCGAAAATCAATTTTCTGAGCCCTAACGTGCGAAATTCTCATACTCTGTAATTTTCATCTACTCCTCTCGAATCCTGAACTTGAGATTTAATCTTTGAGGGATAGTAGTTTGTTCTTATTTTTACAAACTCACTATTCTGTAAAAGGCTGTGGATTGTCGCCCGTGAAGAGCAATCCAGTGTGTAAGAGGCAGTAGATCGAAGCCCAAAATTTTGATCTTGTTTTTTCTCGTGAGGAGAAGGTTAAGAATCTTCAAGGGGGAGCCTTGGAGCGTGGACGTAGGCAAGCTTTGCCGAACCACGTTAAAAATTGTGGTGTCAACTTTCTCTCACTCTCATATTTACTGTTTGCTTATTTGCTGTGTTCTAACCAGTGAGTAACAAGAGAGAAATTGAATAGCTTAATAAATTAAGTTTAAAAGTCTACTTCACCCCCCCCCCCCCCCCCCTTAGACAATCTCGATCCTACAGGTTTGTTAGATTTGATTGGGGGTAAATACTTGTGGCTTGATACCGGTGGGGATTTTGTAAAATTGTGGTTTAAATGCATGTTTTCAGGGTTTCGGAATTAGAAACTTTTAGCCGTTATGTTGTCGATTTTTATTAAAAATGTTTATAATGTCGTGTTTATTTTGTTATCCATTTTAAGTCGTGAAATTTAGAGGAGTTTAGCTCGGGAAAAAGTGGAGGATAATTGGCAGGTGTCATATGTGGCGCGCGCTGGGGCGTGCTGGGCGCGCGTAGGGGGCGCTGGGCGCCGCAGTGGCGATCCATCGCGCGCCCAGCTGCGATCGGTCGCTGATCGTGCCTCTCGAGCACCGTAGCACCCGAGAGGGTGGCGATCGATCGCCTCCATGTGGCGATCGATCGCAACCCAAAAAAAAAACAAACATTTTAAAAGTTTTCTTATTCCCGAATTATTTCAACCCGACGTATTTTAAATGTATTTTGGCGCATTTTCCTATATTTTTTTAGGGTTCGTAAAACCCAAAATCGAGTTGAAAAGTTTAAAAAAAATTATTTTAACGCCGTTTTAACACGGGTTGAGTTAGCAAAGTAGCGTACCGAGCCGGGGCGGGTTCGGGGGCATTACAGATTTACTGTTCACTGGTGGATGTGAACTACAAACAGAAATTTACTATTCACATGTGGATGTGAATAAGACAAAAGTGAACAGTGGCAGCAGTGGATGCGAATAAACAAAAAGAGATTTACTGTTCACCGGTGGATGTGAACTACAAACAGAAATTTACTATTCACAGGTGGATGTGAACTTCAAACAGAAATCTACTATTCATAGGTGGATGTGAATAAGACAAAAGTGAACAGTGGCAGTGGTGGATGCGAATAAACAAAAGACAGATTTTGTAACGACCCTAGTAGGGCCGAGTCCAAATCATGACTCTTTTAGACTTGTCCATATATCCTTACTATTTTTACCGGAATTATACCCCTTTATGTTTAATTTTTTTTAAAAAAAACAACTCATAACTTAGATCAAGACATCGCTTGTGAATCATTAAACATCGCTCAGCAAAGAAATACATAACGCATCTGCCGGCGAGCAGTACAAGGTGCCTCAGCCGGTGAAAAGGTACTTCAACTCTTAAACTGCATCTGCCGGTAGAGAAATAAACTCACATCGACCGGTGATAAATCACCCTTCAGTTCCCGCATCACCGAGCACTAGACGACAAAATATATATGTATATCACCTACGCCGATCGCCAAACGAAAAGCATTGAGCTCGCTTCAGCCGATAGTGTAAATCTACTTCATCCGGTCATCTTGTGCATCTCACGTGGCTTACTTAACCTTGCTAACTAATAAGAGACATCATCCGGTGAACAACAACCATTCGCCATTCACTGGTGACGTCAGCCGGATGATGTCCTCACCCATCAAAGACATCATCTGGTGAGCATGTGCAATACACGTGACTCACTTACCTCATCCGATAAGAGGCATCATCCGGTAAACAGCAAACATTCACAATCCAATGGTGACGTCAGCTGGATGATACGTTCACCCAACTTCTATCACAGAGCTCCTGCCGATGACGTCAGCCGGATGATACGTTCATCCAACTTCTATCACAGAGCAAAGAATCCCGAAAATCTTTAAACAACTCATACTGACAGAAATGTAACCTAACCTTCATAGATCTCATACTTCGTAGTCACAAACATAGGCAGATCTCATCCTACTTAAAAATCAGTTTTCTCATAAACCTTACTGACATAATAAGAGCATAACCACGGGTCATAATCGCCATCCAGCCACAAATTTCCACCCTGAGCACCTCCCAGCAACCAACTTAAACATCTTCATCAACTTTGAATTCTTCACCTGATATCTCGTCACCTACATCATAAGGTATAAACTATAAGCCTAATGCTTAGTATGGAATGCAATGCTAACACATATGCATGAATGCACAGTTTAAAGAAACACATGCTCATGGATCTTTTCTTGTTCTTGTTCGTACTCATGTTCATAGTCATCATTCATATACATCATTCATAATCATCATTCATAGTCATCATTCATAGTCATCATTCATAATCATCATTTACGTTGCATGGATTAAGGGAGGATTTGTGCCGGTAAAGGGGGTTCAATAGTGAGAGTGTACATAGTCCCTTGCGGGTCGTATTCTTAGTCCCTCTTTTGGACAGTGACATACGTCAAACCGCCTCCAGCCCTCTCTTAATCCATGTTGCATAGGTCTCATATTCTTGTCTTATTCATGAGAGAAAACATGCATTGAAAACATCTTCACGAGCTTGAGAAACATTCATGATGCATGAGCTGGGATACTCTTAGTTCATCATTCTATTGAACAGATCATACATCTAACTAGAATCATACTAACAGTTTGAGTATCATAACCAACAGACAATAACTCAAATAACCCTTAAACGTCAAAAACAGTTTCTAACCAGTACCCTTGTGATGTAGGGCCCTAATGACCGGGTATTCCTACACATTCACTTACCTGGTTTCCTTAGAAACTTTGAGTACTTCTCTTCAGACTTCTTCACCTAAAACATTTCACATTGTAGAGTTAAAACAACATCCTAAAAGTCCTAATTAAAAATCACCTTAGAATCTAACGTCCATATATATATATATAAGTCCATTAGTCGAGCACTCTGTGTGCGAAGTCTAAAATTCCTAGAATCACAATAACCAGACTCGGCCATTGCAGAATCCAAAATCTCAAGTTCAACTGAAAAATAGTACTCAAATAGATAACCAGCAATCCACATTGTCTGAGTCTTACCTAGGGCGTCGATTGTCGAAGTGGAGAAAGAGAAATCCGTCGTCGATGAGAGAGTCGCTAGCGGAGAAGGAGACATCTCGGGGGAATGAGAGAACGCCGAAGGGAATGTCGGCTATAGTGAGGTTTAAAAGTTTCCATTTCCTACTTATACTTAATCCAACCATTCTTAATTACAAATCCTACCACCTAACCTAATTTATGACACATGCACATTAATTAAGACTTGGCATAAAATTCCAAACCGAAAAGATCAAAATAAACATGGCCGTTAAAACAGTTAAGAAAGTCACTTGGTCAAAGTTGTCGGGTGTTACATATTTACTGTTCACCGGTGGATGTGAACTACAAACAGAAATTTACTATTCACAGGTGGATGTGAATAAGACAAAAGTGAACAGTGGCAGCGGTGGATGCGAATAAACAAAAGAGAGATTTACTGTTCACCGGTGGATGTGAACTACAAACAGAAATTTAGTATTCACAGTTAGATGTGAATAAGACAAAAGTGAACAGTGACAGTGGTAGATGTGCTTATTGAAAGAGTAGCGGTAGATGTGATTTCTAAAAAGAACGGTGGATATGAATAAGACAAAAAAAATAGTGACAGCAGTGGATGTGAAAAAGACAAAAATGAACAGTGACAGCGGTAGATATGAATAAGACAAAAATGAATAGTGACGGCGGTGGATGTGAATAAGACAAAAATGAATAGTGACAGCGGTGGATGTACTTTTAAAAAGAGCAGCGGTAGATGTAGTTTTAAAGACAAAACTGACAACTTAACAGGTTTACATGGAAACAGAAGACGTGAAAACAGGAGGTATGAAAGCTTCAAGCTTCAGAAAACGATTCAAAATATGATTTTGGGTATATCAGGAACACACGACAGAAATTTAAGGAAAACAGATTGCATGGATAACTCTAAAATCAGAGATAATCCATGCACACCTTAAAAGAGAAAATATTCCAAACAATTCCAGATTACTTCATAACATAATTTTAACTGTCAAATAAAGAGGTTTTAAATACATCAACAACAGAATATTTCAAAACGACAACTATCAACTGTCAAACAGGTTTAAAACTCGAACATCAGAACCTATACATTATAAAATTCCCAACAAGTTTTTAAACCAAAAACACAGAACCACAACAGAGGTTTAAAAACAAAACTGCAGAATCCTAGTAAAGTTTTACAGACTCGAACATTACTTTAAAACTTCCCTCCCTCGGGTCAGAAACATGTCTGGCTGCCAAAACCACCCTCGAGAGCTCGAGCCACAAGCCACCTATTCGTCGGACTGAGGCACAAAGTTCTTATTTTTGGGTTCAGTACCTACATCAGGTAGTTCACCTATGAGTCTAAAACTCAGTAAGAACATATATAAATGCAGTGATGTATATACTATGCATGAACTTTAAGAATACGGTGACAGAACAGTACATTACGTTTTAGTGGCAGAAAAGTATAAGTGGGGCTTATAGGGGAACTGGCAAGTGCATGACAGGCACAAACCGATATACAGAAATAGAACAGTAGGCCAGTCCCTGTCCCGCACTTAACCAATACATTTTAGTCAGATTTTATCTTGCTTAACTTCAAACCGGGTACAGAAAATAGTTTTACATGAATTTTCTGGAAAATCGTGTATGCATGGACATTCACCGTGCTTACAATTAAAACAGCAGACAACATAAATAACACAACAGAACCTAAAGGAAGAACAGGTTACTCGGAATATAACTTCAACTTATCTACCAAAAACCTCCCGACAGTAGTAAAATCCTAGAGTCTCCGCTATGTAGGGCCTTAAGGGCCAACCTACGGGTATGAACTTACCTGTTTGCTGCAGAGTTTAAAGTCTTGAACGTCTCAGTGATGCACGAACCTATGACATGCACGAAAAGGGAACTTAACAAGCTGCAAATGCTAACTAATAACTTAGTAGAAAATGCAGCAAGCTCCATTCAACCTTTAGAAAACAGACTAACGTGTTTTCATCCAAAAAAAGTGAGTTTTCTCAAAATATTGTAACCTTAAACTTCCACAAAACTCACATTTTAACTTATCCAAACTCGTTAACTTTAGCAGATGATTACCTTCACTGGAGAAAACAGAAGAATCGAAGTCTTTTGGAAAGGTTGCAGTTGCCTGGAGGAGAGAAAATAGAGAGCAGTGAAAAGAAGCAGATGAGAAATGAGGGTTTCACGTAGGAGGGAAGAGAAAAGAACATGGCTTCTTCAACAAGTTGCCAAGTGTCACTCAATTATTGGCTTCCTCCCACCAACCTTAATTGGTTTACCTAATTTGCCCTCCCATTAGTTTTTAACCAAGGTGTTCTATTCTGGTTGATTTTTAGTTTGGTTTTCCAATTGAATTATTAGTTACATTCACCGATCCATTTTCTCTAGACATCCACTTGGGGTATCACAAAACTCCAATGAAATACGCACTTCATTAATGGCCAATATATGTATATCCCATTTAATTGTTCAAGGAATAATTACATGGCTAAAATACCGGGCGTTACATTCCACCCACCTTAACAGAAATTTTGTCCCCAAAATTTGCCTAAGCAAAAGAGGTCCGGATATTGGGCCGTAACATCCTCTTGTCTTTCCCACGTGGCTTCCTCCACATCATGATTGCGCCACAAAACTTTCACCAATGGGACTACCTTGTTGCGCAACACCTTGAGTGAAGTATCCAATATCTGTATGGGCCTTTCTTCATATGTCAGCGTCGGCATGATATCAAAGTCCACATGTTCCACGATCTGGGTTGGATCTCGTACACACTTTCTTAGCATCGAAACATGAAAAACATTGTGAACTCCATCCATTGACGCTTGCAACTGTAGTCTGTAGGCCATGCTTCCCACACGCTTCAAAATGGAAAAAGGGCCAATGAACCGCGGGCTGAGCTTTCCTTTCTTACCGAATCTCATTACGCTTTTGAAAGGCGACACTTTCAAGAATACTTCATCGCCCTCAGCGAACTCTAAGTCTCTTCTTCTATGGTCCGCATAACTCTTCTGTCGACTATGAGCAATCTTTATTCATTGTTTGATAGCAGCTATAACCTCGAACATCTGTTGTAATATCTCAGGGCCGATAAGCTTGGTTTCTCCAACCTCATCCCAACACAATGGAGATCTACACTTTCTATCGTAAAGAGCTTCATAAGGAGTCATGCCAATTGTAGCCTGGTAGCTATTGTTGTAAGCAAACTCCACGAGTGGCAAATATCTACTCCAAGGAGCATGAAATTCCAGCACGCACGACCTTAGCATATCCTCCAGTATTTGGATTGTTCTCTCAGATTGTCCGTCAGTCTGTGGATGAAATGCCGTGTTGAAATCCAACTTTGTACCCAAGGAGTTCCGCAAACTTCTCTAAAACCTGGAAGTGAATATGGGATCACGGTCTGAGACGATCGACACAGGAATGCCATGCAGCTTAATAATCTCGTTAATATACAGCTCTGCGTACTGATCAATGGAGTACGTCATCTTCACAGGTAGAAAATGGGCCGACTTTGTCAATCTGTCCACTATGAACCAAATGCTATTATGGCCCTTAGCTGTCCTTGGAAGGCCAACAACAAAGTCCATTGTGATGTTCTCCCATTTCCATTCGGGGATCGGGAGAGGCTGAAGCGTTCCACTTGGTCGTTGATGTTAAGCTTTGACCTGTTGACATATCATGCAAGACTCCACATATTTGGCCACTTCATTCTTCATATTCGGCCACCGGAAGTGAAGTTTCAAGTCCTAATACATCTTTGTGCTTCCAGGATGCACAGAGAAAGAAGATGAGTGGGCTTCTGACAAGATGTGCTTCTGTAGCTCTTCGTCTTTCGGAACATACCATCTGTTTTTGAACTTTAAAACTCCATCTCCCGAATAACTGAAATCGGAAGAGGACATTGGTATCTTGCTCACAATATCAGCCATCTCCTTTGAATTGGTCTCCTAGGCTTCCTTAATTCGGTCCAGAACGGTGGGCCGTAGTGTCAAGTCTGCTAGTATGGCCGATAGCCCAAAAACTATCTCCATATCAAACTTCTGTATCTCTGTCCTCAAAGGCATTGATACGGCCGACATAACTGGTTGCATAGTAGCTGGCATCCTGCTCAGTGCATCAGCTACAACATTAGCTTTACCAGGATGGTATTTAATCTCAACATCGTAATCTTTCACAAATTCTAACCACCGTCTTTGTCTCATGTTTAGCTCTTTCTGGGTAAATATATACTTCAGGCTCTTGTGATCTGAAAACACCTCACATGATTGTCCGTACAAGTGGTGTCTCTATACTTTCAGTGCAAATACGACTGCCTCTAGCTCGAGGTCATGTGTAGGGTAGTTTTGTTCATGGTCCTTCAATTGTCTGGATGCGTGTGCTACCACTTTCCCTTATTGCATTAGTACACATCCCAAGCCAATCTTGGACGCATCACAGTATACGCTGAATTTGTCGTCTTTAACTAGCAATACTAATAGAGGAGCAGCAGTTAATTTCTGCTTAAGTGTCTGAAAACTCACCTCACAAGTTTCAGACCACTTGAACTTGATGTCCTTCCTCGTTAAGCTGGTCATAGGCTTCGCTATTACAGAAAATCCCTTGATAAACTTTCTGTAATAACCAGCTAACCCGATAAAACTCCGTACCTCACTGGATTTCTCGATCTCGGCCATTCTTTCACTACCAGAATCTTGGTTGTATCCACGGACACTCCTTCTGCTGACACCACATGGCCTAGGAAGTTAATCCTGCTCAACCAGAATTCGCACTTCGACAGTTTGGCATACAACCGATGCTGTTTCAGAGTCGATAGCACAATTGCCAGGTGCTTCTCCTGTTCGGCCTCACTTCTGGAGTAAACCAGGATGTCGTCAATGAAAACGTTTACAAATTTATCCAAGAAATCTTGAAATATCCTGTTCATCAAGTCCATGAATGCCGCCAGGGCATTAGTCAATCCAAAAGACATTACCAAGAATTCGTAGTGTCTGTACCGGGTTCTGAAGGCGGTCATTGGAATATCATCAGCCCTGACCTTCAACATGTAATAATCGGAGCGCAAATCAATCTTCGAGAATACACGAGCTCCTTGTAGTTGGTCAAATAAATCGTCGATCCTCGGTAATGGGTACTTATTTTTTATGGTCAATTTGTTCAGCTCACGATAATCAATGCACATGCGTAGGTACCCATCCTTCTTCTTAACAAATAGGACAGGAGCACTCCATGGAGAGAAGCTAGAGCACACAAAGCTCTTGTCCACCAATTCTTTTAGCTAAGCCTTCAACTCCCTCATCTCAATTGGCGCCATACGGTACAGATTCTTCGATACCGGTTCAGCACCAGGATATACGTCAATTTCAAACTCGATTTCACGATCAGGTGACAATCCTAGTAAGTCATCTAAGAAAACCTCTGAGATGTCTCGAACTACCAGAATATTCTGAAGTTCCGCCCCACTTTGCCTTTGAACATCTACTACGTGGGCAAGAAATCCGATGCATCCTGACCTCATCAGCTGTTGAGCTTTCAAGAAAGATATAACAGGCATATGGTGTTTCTTTGGTATTGCCTGATAGGAGGACTCTACCTCGTTCGGGCGCTTAAACGACACTAGCCTTGACCTGTAGTTGATGGTGGCGTGATGTCTAAACAGCCAGTCCATTCCAAGAATAACATCGTATCCTTTCATAACGATGACGATAAGGTTAGCATACAACTTCTGGTCTCCTACTAACACTATATCACCCCTTACAACCTGCTCGGAGTGCAAAACTCTCCAGACGGTAGCATAATGCTGCAGGGCTGATCTGACGGCGTACAACAAAACTTCTGTCTAACTGTGAAATCCATGGCCACAAACGAATGTGTGGCCCCCGTGTTCCACAAGGTATAAGCAGGTGCACCACATATTTAAATTGTACCTATAATTGCTGTGTGCTGAGCGGCATCATCAACGTCCTCCATCATTGCAAAAACTCTAGGTACGGCTTGATTTGGTCTCGTGTCCGGCATTGAGCAATCCCAGACGTGATGGCCTTCTTTGCCACATCGGAAGCATTGTCCGGTAATGAATCTGCATTCTCCCCTATGAATTCTCTGGCAACGCGGGCATACTGAAAGTTGAGGAGCCCCCATTGGTCTCTTTCCTTTGTCTTGATAATTAGTGGTCTCATTGGGCCTCTTAATGCCCCTGTTCTGCTGCTGTTAAGGTTGCAAAGTCTGTCTTCTCTGTGGTTGTTGTTGCTGTAGAGGGGCATCACGTAAGATTCTCTTCGACGTATCCCTATATCTCTGAGACTTCATCTCTAAGGCTTCTAACTGGTAAGCCTTGGCCACCACCATCGTATATGGGGCCTCGTCAAATCCCCCTTATGAAATCCCTCGTAAGAGGTCCAGCTTCAAACCCTGAATAAATTGGTGCACCTTGTTTGCATCAGTGGCCACCAAATGAGGTGCATAGCGGGATAAGGATTCAAACTTCTGAACATATTCGACCACCGATCCATACTGCCGTAGCCAAGAGAACTCTATCATCTTCTCCTTCTTCGCACTTTTGTCAAAATACTTCTCATAGAACATTCGCTTAAATCCCTCCCAGCTTAACGCCACCGTTGTTGCCTGGATAGTGTCCCACCAAAATCCTACATTCTTGGTGAGTTGATACGTGGCACATAGAACCTTCTTATTTTCTTCCACCTCAGCGCATCTAAACATTCTCTCTATCTGCCAGACCCATTCCTCAGCATGAGTTGGGTCAGTAGATAGTCCATCAAATGTAGGCTGCGGGAGTCGCTTGAACCTATCCCCACCGGTCTCGCATGGAGCATTCCCTTGATTGTTATTGTTATTCCCGTTGTCTTCTCGAGCCATCAGGCATTCCACCATGCGGGATTGTACACCCACCAGCTCGGTTAATCTATCGTTGGCACGAGAACTCTCGCTCAATTCATCCTGTTGTCCTCTCACCATTCTAAGGAAATCCTATACGAAATAACGAACTCTACTTAATAAACAAAACGGGTACAGAAACTTAAACACTTACAGTTGGTGGAGCGATCTCACAAGGCGAGTTCTGCAATCAGATAGTTTATAGAATCGCTTTTAAAACCTGATTTTTTTTTCTCTGATACCATAAATGTGACAGCCACAAACCCAATCGGGCCAAGGAGCCATCACTCTAGGACGTTTAATAGACAAAAGTGAACAGTGGCAGCGGTGGATGCGAATAAACAAAAGAGAGATTTACTGTTCACCGGTGGATGTGAATAAACAAAAGAGAGATTTACTGTTCACCGGTGGATGTGAATAAACAAAAGAGAGATTTACTGTTCACCGGTGGATGTGAACTACAAACAGAAATTTACTATTCACAGGTGGATGTGAACTACAAACAGAAATTTACTATTCACAGGTGGATGTGAACTACAAACAGAAATTTACTATTCACAGGTGGATGTGAACTACAAACAGAAATTTACTATTCACAGGTGGATGTGAATATGACAAAAGTGAACAGTGGCAGCAGTGGATGCAAATAAACAAAAGAGAGATTTACTGTTCACCGGTGGATGTGAACTACAAAGAGAGATTTACTATTCACAGGTAGATGTGAACTACAAACAGAAATTTACTATTCACAGGTGGATGTGAACTACAAACAGAAATTTACTATTCACAGGTGGATGTGAACTACAAACAGAAATTTACTATTCACAGGTGGATGTGAACTACAAACAGAAATTTACTATTCACAGGTGGATGTGAACTACAAACAGAAATTTACTATTCACAGGTGGATGTGAACTACAAACAGAAATTTACTATTCACAGGTGGATGTGAACTACAAACAGAAATTTACTATTCACAGGTGGATGTGAACTACAAACAGAAATTTACTATTCACAGGTGGATGTGAACTACAAACAGAAATTTACTATTCACAGGTGGATGTGAACTACAAACAGAAATTTACTATTCACAGGTGGATGTGAACTACAAACAGAAATTTACTATTCACAGGTGGATGTGAACTACAAACAGAAATTTACTATTCACAGGTGGATGTGAACTACAAACAGAAATTTACTATTCACAGGTGGATGTGAACTACAAACAGAAATTTACTATTCACAGGTGGATGTGAACTACAAACAGAAATTTACTATTCACAGGTGGATGTGAATAAAACAAAAGAGAGATTTACTGTTCACCGGTGGATGTGAACTACAAACAGAAATTTACTATTCACAGGTGGATGTGAACTACAAACAGAAATTTACTATTCACAGGTGGATGTGAACTACAAACAGAAATTTACTATTCACAGGTGGATGTGAACTACAAACAGAAATTTACTATTCACAGGTGGATGTGAATATGACAAAAGTGAACAGTGGCAGCAGTGGATGTGAATAAAACAAAAGAGAGATTTACTGTTCACGGTGGATGTGAACTACAAACAGAAATTTACTATTCACAGGTGGATGTGAACTACAAACAGAAATTTACTATTCACAGGTGGATGTGAATATGACAAAAGTGAACAGTGGCAGCAGTGGATGTGAATAAACAAAAGAGAGATTTACTGTTCACCGGTGGATGTGAACTACAAATAGAAATTTACTATTCACAGGTGGATGTGAACTACAAACAGAAATTTACTATTCACAGGTGGATGTGAACTACAAACAGAAATTTACTATTCACAGGTGGATGTGAACTACAAACAGAAATTTACTATTCACAGGTGGATGTGAACTACAACAGAAATTTACTATTCACAGGTGGATGTGAACTACAAACAGAAATTTACTATTCACAGGTGGATGTGAATAAGATAAAAATGAACAGTGACAGCGGTGGATGTGAATAAAACAAAAGAGAGATTTACTGTTCACGGTGGATGTGAACTACAAACAGAAATTTACTATTCACAGGTGGATGTGAACTACAACAGAAATTTACTATTCACAGGTGGATGTGAACTACAAACAGAAATTTACTATTCACAGGTGGATGTGAATAAAACAAAAGAGAGATTTACTGTTCACGGTGGATGTGAACTACAAACAGAAATTTACTATTCACAGGTGGATGTGAATAAGATAAAAATGAACAGTGACAGCGGTGGATGTGAATAAACAAAAGAGAGATTTACTATTCACAGGTAGATGTGAACTACAAACAGAAATTTACTATTCACAGGTGGATGTGAATAAAACAAAAGTGAACAGTGGCAGAGATGGATGCGAATAAACAAAAGAGAGATTTACTGTTCACCGGTGGATTTGAACTACAAACAGAAATTTACTATTCACAGGTGGATGTGAATAAGACAAAAGTGAACAGTGGCAGCAGTAGATGTGAACTACAAACAGAAATTTACTATTCACTGGTGGATGTGAATATGACAAAAGTGAACAGTGACAGCGGTGGATGTACTTATTAAAAGAGTAGCGGTAGATGTGATTTCTAAAGAGAACGATGGATATCAATAAGACAAAAATGAACAGTGACAGCGGTGGATGTGAATAAGATAAAAATGAACAGTGACAGCGGTGGATGTGAATAAGACAAAAAGGAACAGTGACGGCGGTGGATGTGAATAAGACAAAAATGAATAGTGACAGCGTTGGATGTGCTTTTAAAAAGAGCAGCGGTAGATGTAGTTTTAAAGACAAAACTGACAACTTTTAACAGGATTACATGGAAACAGAAGACGTGAAAACAGGAGGTATGAAAGCTTCAAGCTTCAGAAAACGATTCAAAATATGATTTTGAGTATATCAGGAAAACACGACAAAAATTTAAGAAAAACAGATTACATGGATCACTCTAAAATCAGAGATAATCCATCCACACCTTAAAAGATAAAATATTCCAAACAATTACAGAATATTTCAGAACATAAATTCAACTGTCAAATACAGAAGTTTTAAATACATCAACAACAGAATATTTCAAAACGACAAATATCAACTGTCAAATAGAGGTTTAAAACTCGAACATCAGAACCTATACATTATAAAATTCCCAACAAAGTTTTTAAACCAAAAACACAAAACAACAACAGAGGTTTAAAAACAAAACAGCAGAATCCCAGGAAAGTTTTACAGACTTGAACATTACTTTAAAAACTTCCCTCCCTCGGGTCAGAAACATGTCTGGCTGCCACAACCACTCCCGAGAGCTCGAGCCACTAGCCACCTATTCGTCGGACTGAGGCACAAAGTCCACATTTGCAGGTTCAGTACCTACATTAGGGAGTTCACCTATGAGTCTAAAACTCAGTAAGAACATATATAAATGCAGTGATGCATATGCTATGCGTGAACTTTCAGAATACGGTGACAGAACAG
The DNA here is from genome assembly GCA_022432975.1 of Begonia masoniana. Taxonomy (NCBI): domain Eukaryota; kingdom Viridiplantae; phylum Streptophyta; class Magnoliopsida; order Cucurbitales; family Begoniaceae; genus Begonia; species Begonia masoniana. The sequence continues at coordinate 20,656,630 of CM039505.1, read as the reverse complement.
TACATTACGTTTCAATGGCAGAGGGGTATAAGTGGGGCTTATACGGGAACTGGCAAGTGCACGACAGGCACAAACCGATATACAGAAACAGAACAGTAGGCCAGTCCTCGTCCCGCACTTAACTAATACATTTTAGTCAGATTTTATCTTCCTTAGCTTCAAACCGTGTACAGAAAACAGTTTTACATGAACTTTTGGGAAAATCGTGTATGTATGGACATTCACTGTGCTTACAATTAAAACAACAGACAAAAGAAATAACACAACAAAACCTAAAGGAAGAACAAGTTATTCAGAATATAACTTCAACTTATCTACCCAAAACCTCCCGATAGTAGTAAAATCCTAGAGTCTCCGCGATGTAGGGACTTAAGGGCTAACCTACGGGTATGAACTTACCTGTTTGTTTCAGAGTTGAAAGTCTTGAACGTCTCGGTGATGCACGAACCAATGACGTGCACGAAAAGGGAAATTAACAAGTTGCAAATGCTAACTAATAACTTAGTAGAAAATGTAGCAAACTCCATTCAACCTTTAGAAAACAGACTAACGTTCATCCAAAAACAGTGAGTTTTCTTAAAATATTGTAACCTTAAACTTCCACAAAACTCACATTTTAACTTATCCAAACTCGTTAACTTTAGCAGATGATTACCTTCACTGGAGAAAACAGAAGAATCGAAGTCTTTTGGAAAGGTTGCAGTTGCCTGGAGGAGAGAAAATAGAGAGCAGTGGAAAGAAGCAGATGAGAAATGAGGGTTTCACGTAGGAGGGAAGAGAAAAGAACATGGCTTCTTCAACAAGTTGCCAAGTGTCACTCAACCATTGGCTTCCTCCCACCAACCTTAATTGGTTTATCTAATTTGCCCTCCCATTGGTTTTTAACCAAGGTGTTCTGTTCTGGTTGATTTTTAGTTTGGTTTTCCAATTGAATTATTAGTTAAATTCACTGATCCGTTTTCTCTAGACATCCACTTGGGGTATCACAAAACTCCAATGAAATATGCACTTCATTAATGGCCAATATATGTATATCCCATTCAATTGTTTAAGGAATAATTACATGGCTAAAATGCCGGGTGTTACACGGGGAGTGTCGGTGTGGGCAGTTGTTGGGGCGTCTCGACTATGGTCTTCGGGATGTATGTGGGATTTGTATTTTGATAGTTTAGTTAGATTTCGGGTTGTGGGGCTTAGTTATTTTGGGATTTGGATAGGTCTCTAACTATTTTGTATATTTGGGGTTTTGGTGTTTTTATTGGTTGGATTTCATATTGTGGCTTGTGATGGCTTTGTTGGATGATTGGTAGGGAATGATAGTGTTTTAAGGATTTGATTTCAGGTTTTGGGTTTTGGAAATTTTAGGCGTTATGCCGCTCGTTTTGGTTTTAAAGCAAATAACATCGGGTTCACTTTTCTCTATTTTTATATTACCCGTTATAAGTCGATTTTTCATGATTTTTATGGACACGGAGCTAAGGGTGTCGGGATCGTGTGGTAAAAATTTTAAAATTTTTGGAGATGTTTGGCTCAAGCAAAATTGGAAAAAAGTGGAAAAAGGTCGGATTTTGGGCATGCAGGCACACTGGCACCCGAGAGGGTGCCAAACGCTCGGCGCTGGGTGCCTAACGTTCGGCGCTGCGCGCGCGAAGGATGCTCGGCGCGCGCAGCTGGCGCTCGGTGTGCGCGCGGGCGCTCAACAACCTAATTTTGGTTTTTTTTTTTAATTTTTCTTATTTCCAAAATATTTTTGCCCGACCTTTTTCGACGTAATTTAAACGTATTTTATGCACGTTTTTCAACATTTTCCGAGGGTTCGAAAAACCCAAAAATTGAGTCAAAAATTTATCAAAAACTATTTTAAACGTTGTTTTAAACGCGGGATTGGTTAGCAAAGTAGCGCACCGAGCCGGGGCGGGTTCAGGGGCGTTACAATGCCTTACCATGTCATTACATGTAAATTCATTTTCGTAAGCTTCCAAAACAAACATGATGTATGACGTACTGAAAAACATACAAAACATGTATAAATCCTACTATTTTCTGGTGTAAGCTCGAAGGCGCACACAAACTCTACTTACTTGGCTTCCTGAAAAATGCACAGTTGTAAGCTACTTCAGAAGTTTGCTCACCTAAAGTCATAAACAGAACATTAATCAAATCTTCACCAAACTAAATCCTAAATCAACCAGAAATCTAAGGAAACTAGTTTGGAACTCTGTTAATCGTGGATTCTCGATTTTTCACCAAAACCTGAACCTATTCTCAAACACACACGTTGTACTCCTCTGTTATCTCGCCACTAAAACAAAAGGTTTAATACCCGGCTTGTACGGATTTCGGATTTAATATATTATATTATTATTTTAATATATAATGGTATTTTTGGTAAATATGTAAAATCAGGTCCGTTTCACGAAAGGAAAGCGTCATTATGATACTAACGATTAATAGGAATTTTAAGAAAATTATGGGAATTTTTGGAGATTAAACGTTATATTCCGAGTAAATACATTTCTCGTAATGTAAAAGACGTTCTCGTAAAAATAGCAAACGAGGTCCAAATGGCGAACAGACAGTTTTAGTAAATCCTAGATATTAAGTTGGACTTATGGGTGAAGTAAGGAGTTTGGATGAAACCGAATAGTTAGACGATTAACGAACCGAATGACGAAACGAATATAAAAACTATAGAAGGGCAAAATCGTCATTTAGCATTTAAGTAATTATTAATTACTTAACATTACTTAAAGGCAAAATGCCTTAACGATTTTCATTTGAAAATCGTTCTCCAGAGAAGCAAACCCTCGACTTCTCCTCCCTGCCCGCGACTAATCTCTCCGATCCGACCTCCGTTCGCTTCATTTTTCTTCACGTTTTCTCCTCTAATCAACGTTCTAGGTATGGATCTATAGTTTTAGAACATTTATTTCGATGATTTCGGAGTTTTAAACAATTAGGTTCGTTTAGGGTTTCGATTTAAAACGCGAATTAGGGTTCGTAATTAATAGGTTAGCCGTGATTAAGTATATATTGCATGTATTTGACGATATTGGACGAAGTTAAATCAATTTGTGAAAAGGTTAAAAATTAGGGATTTTCGGGTAACTCGTAAAGTGTGAATTGAGGTGTCGAGAGTGTATTTGCTCGATGAAATAGCTCGATGAATGTGATTAAAGATTTTAGGAAGTTCTTTAGTTAAGAATTTGACAATTTGGACGTTTATTAACTTAAACTCGTTTTAACGTCAAATCCTTGTAAATTGCCTAGGTGAACAGCGCTCGTGGACGGAGCTTGAGCTGCTTTGGACACGAGGTAAGTTCTCGTGATCTTCTTTGGCCGATTGGCCTACACCGTACGTCGAATGTCGTCTCGAGGAGTTTTGGAGATGCGTATGTTTAATTGTACTTGGTTTGGGTAGCTAGGTTTTAGGGGTTTACAGTTTACGCTTTACAGTCTTGATGGTACACGTTATTGTTTGTTTACTTTAAGATATTGAATTGTTCACGCATCACTTGTTTTAAAGAAAAGCATGAAAATGAACTTCCGCACAGAGTTTTAAAGATAACGTAAAGCATAGCATTGGCCGAAAGGCTTATTGGCCGAAAGGCGTAATGGCCGAAAGGCATATTGTTTATCGGTCACGCGAGGTGGGGTTCAGGCACGGCTGTACGTGTTGTAAGCGTGCACCCCCCGCCTCTAGCTGGAAAGAGTAATCCGCCCGCTGGATGAGCTCTCTCCGGTTAGAGGGATAGGATCTCGGTGACACCTATCGTGCATTGCATAGTAAAGAAAAAATAAAGCATGATTTATCGAACTCATACGCACAGCATGCATTGCATTTACGTAGAGCTTACTGGGATTTCATCTCATAGTGTTTATGTATGGTGTAGGTGATTACGAGGATATAGGTGAGGATGAGATTCCTCCTCCGGAGGCTTGAATCCAGTTGACGGAGGATGGCTGCATGGTGTGCTGGCACAGTCGAGGCTCATTTGACCGTGGGGAAGTATGTATAGATATTGAGGGTTTAAAGTTATTTTGGATAGAATAGGAAAATTGTATAGAAATTATAGGATGTTTGGTACTTGTAGTTGATAGGTTTTATGTTTAATGTTTCAAACGTTTTGGTTTAAACTGTTAATTAAATGTCATTGAAATGTTTTGAACGGTTTTAGGAATGATACGGATATGCTCGGTTTTTAGAGCTATCCACGTAGTTGGATTTCGCAAAGTCCGCTGTAAGTTGATCGAGTTTAAGTTACAAGTTGGTTATTGAATAAATGGTGGGAAGTGATAAGGTGTTTTGCTCTCTGGAATCGGATTTCAGAGAGCGTATCGAAGTGTTTGCTCTCTGGAATTCCAGAGAGCACTTGTATTTTACAAAACAGGGATCAGGGATGAAGAGAAAGCAGAAGGAGTGGCGAATGGTCGCAGGAGGCGATCGCTGCACTGCAGTGTGCAGCGATTGATCGCTGCAGCAATGCAGCGACCAATCGCTGCTAGCTGCAGCAAATGCAGCGATCAGTCGCTGCAAAGCTGCAGCGACTGGTCGCCACTCGCTGCAGCACATGCAGTGATCAGTCGCTGCATGTAGCAGTGACTGGTCGCTGCCACTTTTGTTATGGGTTGGACAGTTTTGCCCTCCCTTTTATTATTTGTTTTCTTTAATTGTTTTATAGTTTTTATTTAATTTGTTTTAAGTTGTTCTAAATGTTTTAAAACATAGATTCTTATTCCGACTTCGATTCTGGTTTCGATTTCGGTTTAGGTCCCGCCTAGAGTTTAATTAAAGATATTAGGATAAAAATAATAATAATAATAGTACGGGAAATACGGGTACAGTATTAGGGGCGCTACATTTATGGTATCAGAGCCCCCGGGTTTTAAAATCGGTTCTGTAGACTGCTCGACTGAACAACCACTACGCGGACATTCTTCATAAACTGTAAGTATGTTTATAGCTTTATTCGATTTCTAGTTTCTTAGAATATTTGTTTAACTTTTTAGGAATTTTTATAATTATGGTGCGTCCACGAAACGACCGAGATGACCACGACGATACGATTGATACTCTTAAGGATTTTATCGCCCAGCAGTCTCAGCATATGGAGAGACAGGCTCAACAGATGGAGAGACAGCCTCAACAGCTGGGTACTCTAATAGACTGCGAGGGCGTTAGAGCCCGAGAGACAGCCATTCCGGTCAATCGGTGGATGGAGAGATTTCAGAAGCTCCAGCCTCCGATATTCAATGGGCAATCTACGGATCCCACTTCAGCCGAGGAGTGGATTCGTACCATGGAGGACATGCTGGCGTATGCTAGCATAGAGGATGGAGAGAGGGTGGCATTGGTGACTTACCACCTAGCTTTAGATGCCCGATTCTGGTGGGACACTGTGAAGACGACCACCGATGTGACTATTATGGGCTGGGAGAGATTCAGAGAGGTTTTCTACGACAAGTATTTCAGCCATACCGTACGAGAGGCGAAGATGGTTGAGTTTATGCAGTTGCGGCAGATTGGTTCTATTGCCGAGTACGTGAGGAGGTTTGAGGCATTGTCCCGATTCGCGCCACGACAGGTCAGCGTCAACGAGGACAAGGTACGCCGATTTTTACAGGGCCTTAGTCAGGAGTTTCGGATGCGCCTTACCATATCTGGGGTACGGAATGTATCCTATGACGATGTTGTGGCCAGAGCGCTGGATATTGAGGCAGTTGATCAGAGTTCTGGCAAACCGAGGGAGCCATCTAAGGGCTTCTTCCGAGAGATTCGACCTCAGTCACTGAACCGAGGTTGGCAGCCGAGAGCACAGCCCCAGCAGCAGCAGAGGGGTGTGAAAAGACCTCTTGAGGGAGGTAATGACCGGGGAAAGGCGAAGCAAGTACAGGGTGCTTCTCAGATGCCTCTTTGCCCTAAATGTCAGAAGGAACACCGTGGCCAGTGCAGAGTGGGTACAGATGTATGCTATTGGTGTGGAGAATCAGGCCATTTCGCTAAAGACTGCCCGAAGCGGGGTCGAGATCAGTCGGGCAGTGATCAGAGGAGAGTTATGCCCAGGATCTTTGCTTTTATCGAGCCTGATGATGTTGATAACGAGGATCAGCCTGCCGTGATCGCAGGTACTATATTGGTTACTAGCGTTCCTGTATTTTCTTTATTAGACACGGGGGCTACGCATTCTTTTGTTTCCACCACTTGTGTGTCGCGATTGAGGCTTGCGCCTGAGTTAGCAGAATGCGAGTATAGTGTGATGCTACCTTCAGGAGAGCGTATGCAGTCAGGTCGTATTGTCCAGGGCAATATTATCTCGATTGGGAATCGCATCCTCTATGCTCGCCTTATTGTTTTGGGCATCGAGCACTATGATCTTATTCTAGGGATGGATTGGCTATCACAGCACTTCGCCACCATCGATTGTCGATCCGGGATTGTGACCTTTTGACCCCCGGGTAAAGCCGAGTTTTCTTATCAGGCGATGAGCAGATTGAGTAGCTCGCCTATTTCTTATTCTATGAAGGTCAACGAGCAGTTTAAAGGTGCATGCTCTATTTATTTGGCCTCTGTATTTGATTGTCAGTTGCTCAGCGGAGAAAAGCCGAGCGACATTCCTATTGTCAAAGAGTTCTCTGGGATCTTTCTTGATGATCTTCCCGGGTTACCACCAGACCGGGAGATCGAGTTCACTATTGATGTCTACCCAAACTCTGCGCCGAGGTTTAAAAACCCGTATCGGTTGGCACCAGCTGAGTTGAGAGAGCTGAGGACTCAGCTTGATGAGCTGTTAGAGAAGGGATTTATTCGACCCAGTGTCTCACCCTGGGGTGCTCCTGTTCTATTCGTCAAGAAGAAAGACGGGACCCTCAGGATGTGCATTGATTACAGGGAGTTGAACAAATTGACGGTGAAGAATAAGTATCCACTGCCCCGGATTGACGATTTGTTTGATCAGCTGCAAGGTGCCCGAGTATTTTCGAGGATTGATCTACGCTCGGGTTACAATCAATTGAAGGTCCGGATGGATGATGTACCGAAGATAGCTTTCCGAATGAGGTATGGGCATTATGAGTTCCTTGTCATGTCTTTTGGACTTACTAATGCCCCTGCAGCGTTTATGGATCTGATGAACCTTGTCTTCAAGGAATATCTGGACAAGTTCGTGGTGGTTTTCATTGAAGACATATTGATCTACTCTAAAACGAAGGGAGAACACGAGGAGCATCTGAGGATTGTTCTGAGGACCCTATGTCAGCACCAGTTGTATCCGAAGTTCTCTAAATGCAAATTTTGGTTGGATCAGGTCAGTTTTCTTGGCCATGTCATATCGCAGGATGGAGTTTCTGTTGATCCGAGCAAAGTTTAGGCGGTCAGAGATTGGCCACAGCCGAAGAACGTACGTGAGGTGCGTGGATTTCTCGGATTAGCTGGCTATTATCGGAAATTTATTGAGGGATTCTCGAAGATCGCACTTCCCCTCTCACGATTGACTCGGAAGAACGAGAGGTTTATATGGTCGTCTGCTTGTGATGACAGTTTTATGGAGTTAAAGCAGAGATTGACCACCGCTCCAGTAATGGCGCTACCTGTTGAAGGTGTCAGATTCAGTATTTACTGCGATGCATCTGGAGTGGGACTGGGTTATGTATTGATGCAGGAGGGTAGAGTTATTGCATATGCTTCTCAACAGTTGAAGCCGTATGAGCAGAATTACCCTACGCACAACCTTGAGTTAGCAGCTGTGGTCTTCGCACTGAAGATATGGAGATATTATTTATATGGGCAGCAGTGCGAGATATTTTTCGACCACAAGAGCCTGAAGTACTTGTTTACGCAGAAGGAGCTGAACATGCGACAGAGACGATGGCTTGAGTTTGTCAAAGATTATGATTTTGATATCAAGTACCATCCAGGAAAGGCGAACAAGGTTGCTGATGCCTTGAGTAGAGTGCCTTCTGCGAGTCAGCCGTCATTAGCAGCGATGTCAGTTACGCTGCGGTCTGAGATTGAGAGATTCGATGTGGAGATAGTGGTAGAGTTGTCCAGTATGCTCACCAACATTTCTCTCAGGCCAACTATTCTAGATCGTATCCGTGAGGCTCAGCAGAATGATACGGAGTGTGAGGAGCTTCGATCCAGCATGACATTGGGAGACTCGTCAGATTTCCATTTATCGGAGGATGGTATTCTGAAGTTCAGGCATAGGTGGTACGTGCCTAGCGACGAGGATCTGAAGAAGGAGATATTGGCCGAGGCACATTCTTCGGCATATTCTGTACACCCGGGAAGTACCAAGATGTACCGGGATCTGAAACAACACTTCTGGTGGCCGAACATGAAGAGGGAGGTTGCCAAGTACGTTGAGACCTGTTTAGTATGTCAACAGGTGAAGGCAGAGAATCAGAGACCGGTCGGAACGTTATTGCCACTGCCGATTCCGGAGTGGAAGTGGGAGCAGATCTCCATGGATTTCATTATGGGGCTCCCGAGAACGACGAAGGGCCATGACGGCATATGGGTTATTGTGGACCGATTGACAAAGTCGGCCCACTTCTTGTCTGTGAAGATGGCGTCTTCAATGGATCAGCTTGCAGAACTCTATGTACAGGAGATTGTGATGTTGCACGGAGTGCCAGTTTCTATTGTCTCAAACAGAGATCCGAGATTCACATCGAAGTTCTGGAAGAGTTTACACAGAGCTATGGGGACTCAGCTTAATTTCAGCACGGCATTCCATCCTCAGACTGATGGTCAGACAGAGAGGACGAATCAGATACTTAAGGATATGCTCAGAGCTTGTGTGCTGGAGTTTCAGGGCTCGTGGAGCCGATATTTACCCCTGGTTGAGTTCTCGTACAACAACAGCTTCCAGGCTACTATTAGCATGGCTCCGTATAAGGCGTTGTATGGTCGGAAATGTAGATCTCCGTTATATTGGGACGAGGTTGGCGAGGCCAGCATCGTTGGTCCTGAGATTCTACAGCAGACGGCAGAGAAGATTGCCATTATCCGACAGCGTATCGAGGTAGCTCAGAGCAGACAGAAGAGCTATGCTGACACATGAAGGAGAGAGCTAGAGTTCGAAGAAGGTGAGGAGGTGTATCTTAAAGTTTCTCCGTTCAAAGGCGTTGCGAGATTTGGAAGGAGGGGCAAGTTAAACCCTCGTTATGTGGGGCCCTTTCCTATTCTGAAGAGGATCGGGAAGTTGGCATACAGACTACAGCTTCCAACTTCTATGGAGGGTATCCACGACGTATTTCATGTATCTATTCTTCGGAAATGTTTGCGCGATCCGTCGCATATCGTGGAGGCTACAGAGATCGAGGTACAGCCTACCTTGAGCTATGAGGTGAGGCCGGTACGTATTTTGGAGACTTCCATCAAGATTTTGCGCAACAAAGAAATTCCGCTAGTTAAAGTTCTATGGCGGAATCATGAGGTGGAAGAAGCGACGTGGGAACGACAGCAGGATATGATGGCTAAGTATCCTGATTTGTTTGTATAATTTAATTTTGTGGACAAAATTCTAAATAAGGTGGGTGGAATGTAATACCCGGCTAGTACGGATTTCAGATTTAATATATTATATTATTATTTTATTATATAATGGCATTTTTGGTAAATATGTCAAATCAGGTCCGTTTCACGAAAGGAAAGCATCATTATAGCCTAACGATTAATAGGAATTTTAAGGAAATTATGGGAATTTTCGGAGATTAAACGTTATATTCCGAGTAAATACATTTCTCGTAATGTAAAAGACGTTCTCGTAAAAATAGCAAACGAGGTCCAAATGGCAAACGGACAGTTTTAGTAAATCCTAGATATTAAGTTGGACTTATGGGTGAAGTAAGGAGTTTGGATGAAACCGAATAGTTAGACGATTAACGAACCGAATGACGAAACGAATATAAAAACTATGGAAGGGCAAAATCGTCATTTAGCATTTAATTAATTATTAATTGCTTAACATTACTTAAAGGCAAAATGCCTTAATGATTTTCATTTGAAAATCGTTCTCCAGAGAAGCAAACCCTCGACTTCTCCTCCCTGCCCGCGACTAATCTCTCCGATCCGACCTCCGTTCGCTTCATTTTTCTTCACGTTTTCTCCTCTAATCGACGTTCTAGGTATGGATCTATAGTTTTAGAACGTTTATTTTGATGATTTCGGAGTTTTAAACAATTAGGTTCGTTTAGGGTTTCGATTTAAACCGCGAATTAGGGTTCGTAATTAATAGGTTAGCCGTGATTAAGTATATATTGCATGTATTTGACGTTATTGGACGAAGTTAAATCAATTTGTGAAAAGGTTAAAAATTAGGGATTTTCAGGTAACTCGTAAAGTGTGAATTGAGGTGTCGAGCGTGTATTTGCTCGATGAAATAGCTCGATGAATGTGATTAAAGATTTTAGGAAGTTCTTTAGTTAAGGTTTTGACAATTTGGACGTTTATTAAATTAAACTCGTTTTAACGTCAAATCCTTGTAAATTGCCTAGGTGAACAGCGCTCGTGGACGGAGCTTGAGCTGCTTTGGACACGAGGTAAGTTCTCGTAGTAGAGCTTCCCCAACCAAATGGAACGTTGCCAACGTGACTTTGTCTCTCTCTCCAATGTTGGTACATCTGAACGTACTCTCAATCTTCCTAAGCCATCCCTCAGCAACAACCGGATCGGATGACTTTCCATCAAACGTGGGCAGCTGTAGTCTCTAGAATTTGTCCCCTGATTGCTCATTGTTGGAACACGAGTTGGCACTCCCTTGCACATCTCAGTTCAGAAGTATTCCCAATTGTTCAGACTGCTGACGTACCAAAGCTGTCAGCTCCCTAATAAAACTAGGATCCTCCTCACTTCTCAAATTTGGCATCTCTCTTGGTACTCTTGGTCTTCCTGGTCGTCTAGCCATTTTGCTATATTCCTGGACAAGGTTAATTTCTCTCATAAATATCTAATAATTAAGGTTAACATAAACACTTACAGTTGTTGGAGTACTTCCATGCGACGATCGGCACTGATGAGTAATCTTTTGAACGATTTAACTAATTTTCTCTGATCTCTTACTGTAACGACCCAAATTTTTAAAACCCGGTTCGCTACTCATAACACTTAACAGGACTAAGAAATATATATTTTTTTTTAATCTTCACTCAACAGCCAAAAACGACATTATTTAAAACATAAAAACTTGCAGTGAAAAATCATATTATTTAAACAGAATCACGATGAATACAGGCTAGCAAAAGTTCAGGTTCAACATCGTTTAAAGCTTCCCTACACCACCTGTAAACAGTTCGACAATACTAAGAAGTTTGTTGATCACAGATTCTGTCTACGACTCTGGACGACGAACTCTGGACGAGCGACCTTGGATGATGTCACTACAGACAGCCTTAATTTAGACGACATCGTTTTAGATGACAACATACCTCAACTGTGGACGATGTTCTCGTCCGCAACTATAGAGATTTAACGACTACGAGTTTTTGTCCACAGACCACGTGACTCATTTAAATTGTCGCCTATGGTCCACGTGACCTTATCGACCACGGGATTATACGAACTCATCATCCACGGACCCAACGTCCATAGAGTTACTTAAATTTATCGTCCACAAGCCACGTGACCTAATCGTTCGCCCACGTGACTTATTTATCTTAATCTTCCACACAACTTACTTAACTCACTAGTCCACATAGGCTACTTAACGCACTCGTTCATGCAGACTACTTTTGCCTTATTTGTCCATGCAGACTATATAACGCACTCGTCCACGCTGACTATTTATACCTTATTCGTCCACGCAGACTACATAACTCACTCGTCTACGGAATGGACTACTGTTTTTTCCTATCAACTTTGGACGACTATCCTCAAGACAGAAGCATAATTTGACCGATTATACACCCAACATTAGGCAATCCTGACTACTAAGAGGACTTATAAACTTTGATAGCAAGCATTCTGTAACGACCCCGTTTCCCAGCAAGATATTGTCCACTCTAGGGATTGGGCCGTAGCACAATATACTCCTCTCACGGCTTTGTTTTGGCGAGAACTTCCCGGAAGGTCACCCAACCTAGGATTGCTCTCGCCGAAGCACTTTTAACTTCGGAGTTCTTATGGGATCCGTTGTCAATTGTGCTCCAAAATGCGTCTTGCTATGTTGGGAGGGTCTCTTTACATATGTTTCATTTCTACATACTTCCCCTAGCGATGTGGGATTGTGACGACCCCCTTTTTATTACCCGTCACCTTCCGGTTCACCCGCGCGAACGTACCGCCATCCGGGTTCCAGTTCGTGCAGCCAACGTACACATACTTACACATCCGGGTCATCACACATTCAAAACAACTTAAAACTACAACTTACTCAAAATCCAGAAAATAACTACCATCAAAATCAACCATGTTTTATAATCAGAATCACTTCAAAAGCATATCGAAACATTTAAAACTATCACTGCTATCAGAATTCTGATCTCACAGTTAACTAAACCTTTATCCATAAAAATTCCTCACATGACGACACTAGTCAAACCGCCTCATCAGTGCACCCGGTCGTGGCAAGGATGCATTCCATCAACTGTGCCTATTCATCAGTAAACTCAGATAATTCACCTGTAGTTACCTCAGCACCTACATCACAAAACTCATCTATTAGTTTAATGCTAAATAAGTAGAGGAATAATTAAATGAACTGCTGAAACATAAATCCTATTCATGCAGTTTCTACTTTCACAACTCAGTTGAATTCATACTCGTTCTCTGCTGATCCAATCCTTTTGTCCATTGGGAAGTGGATCAATTTTTTCCAAAGTCATACATCCTCTAACTCGATTAAGGGATAGATTAGTTCCCTTAATAGCTGATCTGATCCTTCTGTCCATTGGGAAGTGGATCAATTTTTTCAAAGTCATACATCCTTTAACTCGATTAAGGGGCGGATTAATTCCCTTAATAGCTGATCTGATTAATTCTGTTCATGCCTTATCATGCCATTACATGTAAATTCATTTTTGTAAGCTTCCAAAACAAACATGATGCATGACGTACTGGAAAACATACAAAACATGCATAAATCCTACTGTTCTGTGATGTAGGCCCGAAGGCGCACACAAACTCTACTTACCTGGCTTCCTGAAAAATGCACAGTTTTAAGCTACTTTAAAAGTTTGCTCACCTAAAGTCATAAACAGAACATTAATCAAATCTTCACCAAACTAAATCCTAAATCGACCAGAAATCTAAGGAAACTAGTTTGGAACTCTGTTAATCGTGGATTCTCGATTTTTCACCAAAACCCGAACCTATTCTCAAACACACACATTGTACTCCATCTGTTATCTCGCCACTAAAACACAAGGTAAACGAAGAAAACTTACCTAGGATGGAGGAATCAGAGGGAGAACCTCTTAGAGCACTCTGCTAAGCTGAGAACCGAAAAGGAAGTGGAAAACAATGGCGGCTAAACCTCATTAAACTCTTTCCTTAAATATGTTATCCACTATATAATCTAATTACATATATGCCCCTGCCTAAACACTGTGTAACGCCTCGAGTTTTCTGAACCCGGTTCGCTACTCAAGATACTGAACCGAATTATAGGATTTTTGAGAAAATTCTAAGACTTCACTCAATGGACAAAATTTGACATTTTACAACGTAAACATTGAAAATTTTGCAGCGGAAAAATCATTTGACCAGAACAGAGTTGAGCAAAACTATGAAACAACGTTTGAATAATCAGCTATAATATTAAGAAATAATTCGGCCAAAAGAAATGAAGTCTTAAGCGTGGAATACTTAAAATTCGTAAAAAGTCAAACACATCTTCCACTGAACAAAGTCAGCGGTAGGGGCAGAAACAGAAACTAAAGGCTTCTACCGCCAAACAGTGCCAGCGGTAGAAGTAGGAACAAAAGACTCAGTGATAGAAGCAGAGACAGAATCGACACGTCGACTTCACACGTCATCCGCTCACATCTGCCGACGACGCGTCGGCTACACACATCTACCGATCACAAAACGATAAAATCGACTGCATAATTCTTCCGTTTAAAATGACAAAATTACTATCTACTTCTTTCATTCACAAAACGACAAATCTACTGCCTACATCATCCGATTACAAAACGACAAATCTACTGCCTACATCATCCGATTACAAAACGATAAGGCTACTAAAGACTTATACCGAAGACATCTACCGATGGCTTCTACTAAAGGCATCTTCCGATGACTTCTACTGTAGACATCTTCCGATGACTTCTACTGAAGACATCTTCCGATGATGTCAGTCGGATGATTCAATCCTCCAACATCTGCCGGTGGACGAAACACTCAACATCCACCGGTGGACTTCACTCACCGATAGTTGAACTTGCAAATTTCACTCAAAACATTCAAAACAACCTGACCCTAAGTAACTTCTGAAATCCAACAAATAACCATTTGAAACCAACATTTGTATCCTTATCCAATAAAAATCCCAAATTAACAATTTGTAACAAAACCAAATCAGAATTTTCATAATAGGAGAAACTCAAGTATTCTAAATCCTTCAGCTATTACTATCATCAAAATCCTCTACACTCCTCAACAGAACATCAGAAAATTAGACTCCACATACAGACAGTAGTTAAATCGCCTCATCAGAACACCCAACCGTGGCATAGACATACTCTTTCAACTTCATCTATTCTTCAGTGCACTCGGGGAACTCACCTGTTACAGTCTCAGCACCTACATCACAAAACTCATCTATTAGCCTAATGTTATGTAACACCCGAGTTTTTCGAGTTTCCGCTCCAAAGGTATTTTTGTAAATAAGAAATATGAGTCCATTTGAGAGCGGGAGGTTTTATTAGGGCCCTAGGAATTTATAAGAATTTTAGAAGAATAAGTAAATTTTTAGAAATCCAAATTGATAGCATAACGCTGAGTTTCGGTTTTTCGCTTATAGTTTTTTAAGTCGTAAAAATAGTAAATTAGGTCCGTTTTGCGAGCGGAGAGTTTCGTTAGAAACTTAGGAATAAGTTGGAATATTTTGTGGAATAAGAGAGTTTCGGAGAAACCAAATTGATAGACGAAATAACGAATTAAGCAAAGAATTGAACAAAGGGCAAGATGGTAATTTGTTAAGTTAAATTTAATAAAAACTAAATACCCCTCCCCCTCTCTTTTCTCCTCCCATGCCAGAATGCTTCTCCCCTCCCCTCGCTGGCGTTCTCTCCCTCTCGCGACGACTCCTCTCACGCCAACAGTTCAACGAAGTTCCTCCTCCGTTTTCTTCGACGATTCAACCCTCTAGGTAAGACTCTAGCATATTGTGGGTTTAGTTGTCGATTTGGGTTGTTATTCGTTAGATTTTATTGATTTAGGGTTTGAGTAAATTTACGTTTTCAGTTAGAAATCGTTAGGATGTTTAAATTAGTTCCCTTTGATGATGTAGTTATGACTATTGATGATAGTTATGAGAGATTATGGTTATTGACAGATTTAGGTTAGATTTTTGGTTGTTGAAGATTGCAAAAATCTCCATTAATGGAGTTTGGTATTTTGTGAGCACCACGTGCTCGATGAAATGCCTAAATGGAGAAAATAGAAGTTTAGGAGAAATTGCCTTAGATAGGAGTTTAGTTTAAGTTTGGAAATTGTTTATATAGGATCGGTTTTAATGATGGATTTGTGAAATGCCTTAGGTGGAGACGACTTTTCGGACGGTGCTCGGCTTGCTACGAATGCCAGGTAAGTGGGTGCTAGGTTTCCGGCCCTTAAGCCCCTACATCGTGTCAACGTTAGGCTTTTGTTGTTTTGATGATGATTTTCTGATTGTAGGGTCTACTGAGTTGGGTAGCCTAGGATGTTAGTTATTAGTTGTTTGTGAAGTTCGTTAAGAATAATGTATGTCCATGTGTAACACCCGGCATTTTCGGCCATGTAATAATCGGTTGAATTATTGTATGGATTTAATTTGCCATTATTACAATAACTATTTTATTGTAAACTTTGGAGCATTTAATGGGGAGAGAACTGAACTAAAGGCTAACTAAACTAAACATTAAGTTTAAAATGCGTGGAAGGGTAAATTGAAGAGAAATTAAGGTTGGTAGGAGATAGCCAATGGTTGAGTGACATCTGGCGACTTGATAAAGAAGCTAATTTCTTCCTCCTACGTGAAACCCTCACTTCTCATCTATTTCTTCCCACTGCTCTTTGTTCTCTCTTCCTGGCGATTTTGACAAAGCACCAACACTTTGTTTTCTCGTTTTTCTTCTATTTCCTTCAACCAAGGTAATCATCTACGGAAGTTATTGATTTTGGACAAGATTAATGCGAGTTTTCACTGGGGTTTAGGGTTATTATTTCTGTGAAAACTCACTGTTTTGGATGAAAATACGTTAGTGTGTTTTCCTAAAGAGTTGAAATGAGCTTGCTGAATATTCTACAAGTTATTTGTTAGCATTTGCAGCTTGTTTAATTTCACTACATTGCAGCAAACAGGTTCGAGCATTTCCGAGACCTTCCAGCTAACTGCATCGAGGAAAAACAGGTAAGTTCATAACCGTAGGTTGGCCCGTAAGGCCCTACATCACGGAGGTACTAGGTTTCCTGTTCTGTCGGGTTGTTTTGGGTAGAAAGGTTATAGTCTATGTTCTGAAATGTCTGGCTTCGATTTACCTTCTGTTGTCTTATTTCTGATGTCTGCCTGTTTAAGTTCAAGCACCGTTCATGCATACACGTTTTCTCTGAAAGACATGCAAATGTTTTCTGTACACTGTTTGAACTAAACAAGATAAAATCCGACTGAAATGTACCAGGTTAAGTGCGAGACGGGGACTGGCCCCAGAACTGTTTACTGTACTGTATCCCCTGAATGTGCCTGATAGTGCACCCTCCCCCTTCCCCACTGTTTGCCAGTTCCCCTATAAGCTCCACTTAATTCTACTGCCACTGTAACTTAATGCTCTGTACTGTCACCGTATTTCTGAAAAACTGCATGCATAGCATTTTGCATCACAGCATTCTGATTATGTCCTTACTGAGTTTTAGACTCATAGGTGAACTCTCTGATGTAGGTACTGAACCTGAAACCGAGGACCTTGTTCCTTAAAATGATGATCTGATGTAAATGGTGGATCGAGCTCACAGGGTGGTTGTTGCAGTTAGATATAATTCTGTTATGAGGTTCAAGTCTTTAAAATATAGTTTATATTGTAAAGTTTTATGAAATTCTGGTCTTTGTGTTAAAAGCCCTATAGAAAACTTCTGTTTTGGGAGTTTCTGTAATTATATGTTATGTCTTGTACTGTCCCTCGGATTTTGAAACAATGTACAAGTTCTGATGTTTCAGTTTTAGGAACCACTGTATTTGACAGTTAAGTTTGTATTCTAGAGTATTCTGGAATTTGTTTGGGATATTCTCTGATAATCTGTGCATGGATTGTCTCTGGTTTTGGAATAATCCATGCAGTTGTTTTCTTGATCTTCTGTTAGGTTTTCTAACTTCTGTCATGTTCCCATGCATGTTTTAAAACTGTGTTTAGAATTGGGTTTGAAGGTCTGAAACCTGTATGCCTTCTGTTGTGCTCGAGAACCATGTTTTGAATTGGTTTGAGAATCTGAAACTTTCATGTTTTCTGTTCTTTAAGCTCTCTGTCTATATGTTTTCTGTTGAAAGTTGTCAAGTTTTCCCCTTTTAAACTGCATCTTCCGATCACGTTTAATGCATCACCGATAGTCACTGTTCACATTTTGTCTTATCTCATCCACCGGTGAACAGTTGATTTCATCAGTCTTAGTTACTTCTGCCGGTTTCATCTGTCTCTCAGTTTAACTTCATCTTCCGACGACGTCATCTCCTCTTCTGATGACGTCATCATAGCTTTTCTTCTGTCGATTACGTTACTATCTTTATCTGTCGATGACATCATCACATCTTCCGATGACGTCATCACATAATCTGATTTCGTTTAATGCCTGCATCTACCGTCTGACATCATCTCCTCTTCCGATGACGTCATCACCTTCTACCGATTTTGTTTACTATCTGTATCTGCCGATGACGTCTTCACATCTTCCGGTTGACGCCATCCATCTTCCGGCTGACGTCATCACCTCATCCGATCTCAGCTGCTGTCTATTCCTTCCGGCTGACGTCATCTCCGCTTCTGCCTTTGCATTGGTTCCTTCCGGCTGATGTCATTCAAGTCTTCCGCCCAGTTTTAAACTAAGTTTTCCGCCAGATTTCTGCCTATGCCTTCCGACTTCATTCCCTGTTTTTCTGCTGTTATTTATACTCTGTTACTCACTGTAGTTTCTCCCCTCTGTAAAGCTATGCTCTTTTAGGGTTTGCATTGACAGTGCATGTTTTCTGTCATTCGGTTCTGTTTCCCGTTAAAGTTTTAAAAGTTTAGTTGGCTTTCATAAGTTGTTCCAGTAACGCTGTCTGTTCTGTTTATGTTCAAAAAAAAATAGTCACCGTTTTCCGTCCACTGTCCCGGAGTGATGGCTCCGATCCCGGACCCCGATCGGTTTCGGTCTAGGGCTGTCACACCATGTACATTGTGAATTCTTTGGTGATATGTTTTGATGATATGTTATACGTAGATTCCTCATGCTTCATGTTTTGCTCGAAAGTCATATGAAATATTTCCATGCATGATTTAAGTAAATGAAAGGTAACGATTAAGTGTGGGTTGGGAAAGTATGGCCATAACAACAAAACTATTGTCACTATCCACGCGATGGACTATGAATACGGCCGAAAGGACTATGTACACGCACTTGGCCTACTCCCTGGCAAGATCCCCACCTTAATCCATGTTAACGAAAAGAAAAAGAATAAGAACAAGTACATGAACATGTTTTATGAAAAGTCATGCATTATTGCATACGTCATCTATAGTGCATTCCCTTGCTAAGCATTAGGCTTAATGTTTATGTTGTATGATGTAGGTGACAAGTGTGAAGGTGAGAGTTTCTCTTGATGACAAGGAATAGGCGGTCAACGGATTGTGCTCGTGGCGACGGAGTGTGTTTGGGTTTGGCTTGATGGTCCGATGGTGCGCCCCGAACTATTTTGTGGTGAAGAGATGTGAGTTAGTTTTGTTGGTTAAAAAGATTATGGATTTAGGGTGTATAGTTAGGTTTATTATTTAGAAAATTTATAGTGGATGTAGGTTTGAAGTAGTGCTATTTGAATGATTTGATAATGTATGTCTTTGGTGATGTTTTAAGGAAATTTCATGTTTATGTTCGATGTTTGTTTTGAGGATTTGATTGGGTTTTATTTGATGATTTTAAGCATTTAGACGTGTAGGGATTGGCTCGGTTTTAGAGCGATCCACGCGGTTCGTTTTCTTGGCTTCCTAAGATTGTAGGTTATATTGGTGTTGTGTTTTTGTTTAGGTAAAGGAAAATTTAAGTGAGAAGCGAGATGAGGTTTTCGTGTGTTTTGTATTGTGAATGTGAAATGCAGGGTGTGAGGAAACGAAAGGAGAAAGAAAGGGGGAGGAAAAAGCTGTGCTCTATGGATGAGTTCCAGAGAGCATGGCGATTGATCGCCTCTTGGAGGTGATCAATCGCCTCTCCCTGCCTGGAAATCGCTGGGAGGCGATTGCTGGTCGCCGCTCTCTGGAGAAATCCAGAGAGCGTGGCGATTTTCAACAGGCGACTGGTCTCCTGTTGCAATCGCCGAAGGGCGATCAGTCGCCCCTTTTTTGGGCGACTGATCGCCATAGCATGATAGTTTTTCTTTTATTTTAAGTTTTACTTTAATTAGTTAATAGTTTTAATTGATTTAATTGTTTTAAGTTTTAATTGTATTAGTATTTGTTTTAAACGATTTACTAAACGAACTTCGATTTCAATTTCGATTGAGATTTCGCCTTAATTACAGTTAAAGTTAAAAGTGCAAAAAAAAAAAAAGGGAATTTCTATGTAAATTTATGGGGGTTAAGTTAGGAGTAGGTTACGGTTATGCAGTGACGGCCCTAACCGGGTTGGGGTCGTTACAGTTATAGTATCAGAGAGACGGAGTTTTAAAAGCGAATTCTGTGAAATGCTTGCCAAAAACACACCGCCGCACGAGGACTCTCCATCGACTGTAAGTGTTTAAGTTTAAGTATGATTCTAAATTGTTTATTTTGTGTGTGTTCTCTAATGTGTCTAGGAACAAGAAAATGCCGAAAGCACCTAGAAAACTCGAGGAGAATCCTATTAGTCAGCTTACAGATATGGTGCAAGTTTTTGAGCTAGGGGAGAAGGAGCTACCAGTTAGGGGCGTAAAAAGAGTTGGTGAGGATTTAATTAGCGTGGTAAGTAAGAAATGTGCACGAAGGCTTAAGCAGTTCCCTCAATGCCAAACGTGTAAGAAGTGCCATGGTGGGGTGTGCAAGGCAGGTTCTGGCCGATGCTTTGCGTGTAACGAATTGGGTCATCTCTCTAGGAACTGTCCAATGACGTTTTTCTGAGAGGTGTAACCGCAACAAAAACAGGGTTGGAAACTACAACGACGGGGCGCTACGAGGCCCAACGATGCACCGTTTATACAGGACAGTAGTAAATGGCCACAAGGGACTCAACAAGCTCCTCGATGCCCTATGTGTCTGAAGAATCACTTCGGGGAGTGCAAGTTGCATTCCGGTCGATGTTTTCGGTGCGACAAGGTGGGGCACAAGGCCAGAGATTGTCTAGGACTGAATAAGATACCACCGCGTTGTCCTACGAGGATGTCTACCTTGATCGAAGAGGAGGGAGCCGCCCAACCATCAGTTATTCCAGGTATACTCATATAGTGGCGATTAATAAGATAAGGAGGTTGAATAGATTTGAACTGGACTTTAGTTGACAAACCTCCTAAGTATTTAAATGAAGGTAGTAACCAAAAGTCTAGCTTAGGTGAATTGTCGAATAGGAGCATTTGACTTAGTAAATATCAGTGAAGAGAATAAGGATATTGAGGCGAAGTTGGTAGATTGACAAACTTAGAGACGATAGAAAATAGAGAATCTTATGTAAGGTGGTACTTAAGTTACAAGGATTAGACGTTTGCTGGGAGATATGTACCACTTTAGAAGGTTAGTCGATAAAGAAGGATTTGTTTCTCTTTTTTATGTATAAGGTTAACAACCAACGCGATAGGGAAGAAAACTTAATTAAGCTAAGAGAGATCTATAAGTAATAGACGCGTTAAGTCATGAGTGCATGTTGTTCGGAGAGTATGGGGCAAGTAGATGAGAGTTAGAGTTAATTTAGGGATTTGGATATGTCAGTTAATTTGAGAAGAATTTAACACCCTAAGGTAAAAGTAATGATTTGAGGTATAGTGCAATGTTAGGCGGAATAGTGGTTCGACAGAATGAGTACCAATTAGGAAAAAGTAACGAGTAGTTGATTTCGAACTTTTAGTTTAGAAAGATAAGAGATAAGTAGTAAGTCTAAAGTTGATACAGTTCGAGTTAAATACCGTAACCTGTAACTTACCTCCAAGATGGATCGTAATGAAGAGTCATTTCCAGATTTTGGGGAAAAGAATTGACTGGAGAGTTTAGGTGGTGGACAATTAGGTGGAACTCGAAGTGCGTATGAGTGATCGAACGATAGAGCGTGAAGCTGGAAAAGTTTAGAACTTTGAGGATGTAGAAATAGTCATTACTCAATAGATGGTTAAAGCCATAGATCAGTCAAAATTTAGCGCCTCAGTAGTAATTGAGGAAATTGGGAGAATGAGATCAAATTAGGTGAGTTAAAAAGCTTGGCCTATAAGGGATTAAGAGAAGGCTGATTCATGTGAGAATCTAAGGAATGTAAATTCGATCACTTTGTTATTTACCTGGAGACTTGAGAATTGATAAGGCTTGTGGTATGAGCCATGGCATGCTTAGTTCCATTAAAGGTAATAGATGCTTCTAAGTTTTTGAGAAAATAGAAGGACAAGATTTGAGAATTTTAGAAGATTAGGATTAAGATTGTAAATCTATTTACAACAAGTTTGCTAATGAGAAAAAAAAAATTTAGATAAATCATTGTGAAGAAGCCAAGGAGAATATTTAGAATCTGACTAGAAGGAATGAAAAATAGTAGGCTAGTTAGTAACTTCGAGAAAGTCCTCGTGGAATATTAATAATAAGTTAAGACATTGTAAATTAAATAAAGTTAGATTTGAAGTTAAGCGCGAATGTGAAATCTTGCGAATCAAGGGATTGGAGAGTTATCAAGTATGTTAGGAATAAGATTAAATTAGGAATTTCAAGGCTCAACCTGTATGTAACGAAGTTGGAGCCCATGATTTTGGGAATAGCTAAGGTTAAAGTAAATAAACTTAAGTATGTGAATGAGATCGCAACTTAAGAAAAATAAGGACTATGTGATGTAAGATAAAATGGCCGGCTAGGTAGATCTTCGGGCTTTGAATAGCGTCATAGAAATAAGTGAGAAAATTAACTAGATTAAGTGAAGGTTGAGTTATGAGTCAAGTAGTGAAGGTTGTGGAATTTGGAGCTTACGGGATGGAAGGAAGATAGAATTGCACGAAGACTGTGCAAGGGAGCTGTGATGTGAGAATAGGTCATGAGGTTCAGTAAAGTTTTGGCTCGTGAGTTATGTCGAAGTTTTTATACACCCTTTAAGGTGTTGGGTGAATAGTTTAACGACTTAGTTTAGACTTAAGAATTTGTTAGTGATTGATTACGACCGAGATAAAAGTTGGGCAAAACGAGCGTAGTGGACATAATTACAGAAACTTCGAGGATACCGTGAAAGCGTCAAGGGGTAGATTTAAGCATTTACAGCCCTGTGCATAGGAATAGCAACAGAGTGACTAAGGAAACGTTGTGATTGTCCAAGGTACGTAGGTATAAGAGATGAGAGATCTATGTATCAGGTCCTTAGTGTCGTAGAATTGAAGAAGCTTTGAGGGTTTGGTATGATTAGGTACAAATTGTTGTCACGAAATTTGAAGAGTTAGAAACTGAATGAACTTAGCTCGAGGAACAAACTAGAGTTGAAGTTAAGTTAAAAAGAAATTTGAAGTTCTAGGTGATGAAGGGTAAGTCGAAGTTGATGAATGTATGAGTGACTGAGTTACGAAGTGCGTAGTTAGAAAGATTTAAAACTTTGAAGATATAAGAAGCTATCGAAACCCGAAGGGTGAGTAAGACTATAGGAGTGTCGAGGTTAGTATTACGAGCATTATACTTAGATAATGTGAGGGTGAGTAATTAGAAGATAACCAAACAGTAATTTTGGGGACAAAATTCCAATTAAGGAGGGAAGGATGTAACACCCGAGTTTTTTGAGTTTCCGCTCCAAGGGTATTTTCGTAAATAAGAAATATGGGTCCATTTTGTGAGCGAGAGGTTTTATTAGGGCCCTAGAAATTTATAAGAATTTTTAGAAGAATAAGTAAATTTTTAGAAATCCAAATTGATAGCATAACGCCGAGTTTTGGTTTTTCGCTTATAGTGTTTTAAGTCGTAAAAATAGTAAATTAGGTCCGTTTTGCAAACGGAGAGTTTCGTTAGAACCCTAGGAATAAGTTGGAATATTTGGAGGAATAAGAGAGTTTCGGAGAAACCAAATTAATAGACGAAATAACGAATTAAGCAAAGAATTGAACGAAGGGCAAGATGGTAATTTGTTAAGTTAATTTTATAAAAACTAAATACCCCTCCCCTCTCT
Organism: Begonia masoniana; assembly: GCA_022432975.1. NCBI lineage: Eukaryota > Viridiplantae > Streptophyta > Magnoliopsida > Cucurbitales > Begoniaceae > Begonia > Begonia masoniana. The sequence continues at coordinate 20,632,944 of CM039505.1, read as the reverse complement.
TTTCTCCTCCCACGCCAGAATGCTTCTCCCCTCCCCTCGCTGGCGTTCTCTTCCTCTCGCGACGACTCCTCTCACGCCGACAGTTCAACGAAGTTCCTCCTCCGTTTTCTTCGACGATTCAACCCTCTAGGTAAGACTCTAGCATATTGTGGGTTTAGTTGTCGATTTGGGTTGTTATTCGTTAGATTTTATTGATTTAGGGTTTGAGTAAATTTACGTTTTCGGTTAGAAATCGTTAGGATGTTTAAATTAGTGCCCTTTGTTGATGTAGTTACGACTATTGACGATAGTTATGAGAGATTATGGTTATTGACAGATTTAGGTTAGATTTTTGGTTGTTGAAGATTGTAAAAATCTCCATTAATGGAGTTTGGTATTTTGTGAGCACCACGTGCTCGATGAAATGCCTAAATGGAGAAAATAGAAGTTTAGGAGAAATTTCCTTAGATAGGAGTTTAGTTTAAGTTTGGAAATTGTTTATTAGGATCGGTTTTAATGATGGATTTGTGAAATGCCTTAGGTGGAGACAACTTTTCGGACGGTGCTCGGCTTGCTACGGACGCTAGGTAAGTGGGTGCTAGGTTTCCGGCCCTTAAGGCCCTACATCGTGTCAACGTTAGGCTTTTGTTGTTTTGATGATGATTTTCTGATTGTGGGGTCTACTGAGTCGGGTAGCCTAGGATGTTAGTTATTAGTTGTTTGTGAAGTTCGTTAAGAATATTGTATGTCCATGTACATTGTGAATTGTTTGGTGATATGTTATACGTAGATTCCTCATGCATCATGTTTTGCTCGAAAGTCATATGAAATATTTCCATGCATGATTTAAGTAAATGAAAGGTAACGATTAAGTGTGGGTTGGGAAAGTATGGCCATAACAACAAAACTATTGTCACTATCCACGCGATGGACTATGAATACGGCCGAAAGGACTATGTACACGCACTTGGCCTACTCCCTGGCAAGATCCCCACCTTAATCCATGTTAACGAAAAGAAAAAGAATAAGAACAAGTACATGAACATGTTTTATGAAAAGTCATGCATTATTGCATACGTCATCTATAGTGCATTCCCTTGCTAAGCATTAGGCTTAATGTTTATGTTGTATGATGTAGGTGACAAGTGTGAAGGTGAGAGTTTCTCTTGATGACAAGGAATAGGCGGTCGACGGATTGTGCTTGTGGAGACGGAGTGTGTTTGGGTTTGGCTTGATGGTCCGATGGTGCGCCCCGAACTGTTTTGTGGCGAAGAGATGAGAGTTAGTTTTGTTGGTTAAAAAGATTATGGATTTTAGGGTGTATAGTTAGGTTTATTATTTAGAAAATTTATAGTGGATGTAAGTTTGAAGTAGTGCTATTTGAATGATTTGATAATGTATGTCTTTCGTGATGTTTTAAGAAAATTTCATGTTTATGTTCGATGTTTGTTTGAGGATTTGATTGGGTTTTATTTGATGATTTTAAGCATTTAGACGTGTAGGGATTGGCCGGTTTTAGAGCGATCCACGCGGTTCGTTTTCTTGGCTTCCTAAGATTGTAGGTTATATTGGTGTTGTGTTTTTGTTTAGGTAAAGGAAAATTTAAGTGAGAAGGGAGATGAGGTTGTCGTGTGTTTTGTATTGTGAATGTGAACTGCAGGGTGTGAGGAAACGAAAGGAGAAAGAAAGGGGCAGGAAAAGCTGTGCTCTGTGGAGGAGTTCCAGAGAGCATGGCGATTGATCGCCTCTCCCTGCCTGGAAATCGCTGGGAGGCGATTGCTGGTCGCCGCTGTCTGGAGAAATCCAGAGAGCGCGGCGACTGATCGCCCACAAACTGTGGCGATCAGTCGCCACAGGGGATTTGCAACAGGCGACTGGTCGCCTGTTGCAATCGCCGAAGGGCGATCAGTCGCCCCTTTTTTGGGCGACTGATCGCCATAGCATGATAGTTTTTCTTTTATTTTAAGTTTTACTTAATTAGTTAATAGTTTTAATTGATTAATTGTTTTCAGTTTTAATTGTATTAGTATTTGTTTTAAATTTACTAAACGAACTTCGATTTCAATTTCGATTGAGATTTCGCCTTAAGTACAGTTAAAGTTAAAAGTGCAAAAAAAAAGGGAATTTCTATGTAAATTTATGGGGTGTTAAGTTAGGAGTAGGTTACGGTTAGGCAGTGACGGCCCTAACCGGGTTGGGGTCGTTACATGTTAAGTAAGTAAAGCAATAATGAAATGAAATGCTGAAACATAAATCCTAGACATGCGGTTTCTACTTTCACATCTCTGTTGCATATGCATTCGTTTCTGGTCTGATCCCCTTGTGAAATTGGGAGTTGGATCACTTCTCCTAAAGTCATACATCCTCTATCTTGTTTAAGGGGCGGATTAGTTCCCTTAACAACTATTCAGATCCCCCTGGGAATTAGAAGGTTGGATCAATTTTCCCAAAGTTATACATCATCTCTCTTGATTAAGGGGCAGATTAGTTCCCTTAACAACTGTTCTGTTTCAATCGGTTCATTCCTCACCATGCCACTATGCATTTAAATTCATTTTTGTATACTTTCAAAACATGATACATGGCAAACTGAAAACACTCAGACTATACATAATCCTACTATTTTGTGATGTAGGTTTGAAGGCACACACGTACTCTGCAGCGATTGATCTCTGCAGCTGGCAGAGATCGATGTGCCTCTATTTCAGGGGGTGTAATCCTGATTGCCCGCCCCGTTTTCTGAATGTTTTAAATGAATTTTATTAATTTTAAGTATATTTATCGATTAAAGGTTGTTTTAAGAAAACTTTCAAAGTTTGATTCAAATTCCGTTTTCCGTTGCTGTTTCAATTTCAGTTTAAATTCCGCGTAAGGTTTTATTAAAGTACTATGGTATAGTTAAAAAAAAAAAATAATAATATAATACGGAACAATACGGGTTAAAGTGTAGGGGTTGTACATACCACAACTACCAGTCTCTGGGAGATTGCTGGTTGTTAGCTACTTCGGGAGTCTGCCACCGATAATCGTAAATAGAGCACCGCATTACTAAACTTCATTCTAAACTCTGAGAACTCTTAGGGGAAAACGAGCTGGGAAGTCTTGTTCGTTCGAGCATTTCTGGTTCACCCAAAAACCCAAAACTAACTATTAATCAAAGTATTCCGCAACACTACCCTACACTCTCTCTGTTATCTACTCACCTAAAACAGGGCAATAAAAATGAAACAAAACTCACATAGAATGGAGATAAATAAGAGAGGACAATGTCCGAAGGAAGCTGTGAGCAGAGGTGCAAAATCCACGAAGGTTAATGAAATAGGGGCGGTGGCGGCTAATGTGCAAAACGCAAGGAGAACCTTTCCATGTAATAGGTTATCCACTTTATATCTCAATTTGACCTAGTGACAAAATAAGTTGGCTCAATGAAACCAGGTGCTACACACTTATTAACTAAATCACCTTTTTCTCTAAATTTCATCGCTTAAAAATGTATATCAAAATTTGATAAA